>JARQZK010002940.1:350000-500000 GCA_030704885.1 Cynegetis impunctata | reverse complement strand
TCGACGATCTTTTCTTGTTTTTGTTCGGGCCAGATCCTATAATTTTAACCTCAATCTACTTTTAATTTGTTCGTCTTTTTAGTCGTATTCTCCAATAAAATACATACTATTTCAGTGTATCGAAGGAAAGCAGTCCGGAGCAGGAGTGGTTATTATACTAAGAAAAATTTTTCAATTATATATTTATATATATATATATATATATATATATATATATATATATATATATATATATATATATATATATATATATATATATATATATATATATATATATATATATATAATAGTAATTTCCAATATTAGTGTTGTAAAGATTCATATTACAACACGAGATGTTAAAGTTATCTCGCCTGACGCCTCGTTTGATAAAACATGGATTGTAGTAATATGAATTTACATCAAGAATATTATACAAAATTTTATCTTCTTTCACCTATGAATGAAAATATCTGGCAAAAGGTAGTTTCAAACAATCTCGGTTTTAATGAAATGTATTAAGAGCTTTCGCTATTTCCGACAATTGCTCATAAAAAATAACAAAAAAATCATATATATATATATATAAATATATATATATATATATATATATATATATATATATATATATATATATATATATATATATATATATATATATATATATATATATATATATATATATATATATATATATATATATATATATATATATATATATATATATATATATATATATATATATATATATATATATATATATATATATATATATTCGTGGTGAAGTTCATTCAATTCTCCCAAACCGGAGAGTTTGATTGCAAGCCGCAAATGTGTGATTGTCTTCTATAGTTGTGGATTTCGCTTAATTATTATATGATTTCGTTTCCAAGTTTTCAAACCGATACTTCGCTATGGCGTTCTGATGAGGACCAAAGAGTCTGAAATACGTGTCAACTGCTGCGTCCATACGCGAGTCGAACCAATAACTTATTTCAGCATAATCATAACCGTTGAAAATCGCAAAGAGTATTCTATTTGAATGAACTCTAAAGCCAATATGATTTAAATAGATGGACTTCCAAATTACATTTCAACAATATTTTATAATAATCCAATTTCTGAGGAACAAAGTTGAACTTTATTGAATTTTCAGTAAAAATAAAACAACCTGCAGCGAGTTCATTCAATTTGTGATTATGTTTAAAATCAATGATTACCTATCTGAAATATTGTGAATATATATTCATGATAGTGTTTGTGATGATGAGGATGAGTATAGAGTTTTCAATTTCCTGTTATTGTCAGTTTATATACTGTATTCATTGAACTCAGAAATTGTGGACTAGGAGATTGATGTTCATATGAAAGATCAATCTTTGTCCTGTCGAAAATGCACATACATTTTCTGGAAAGTATTTACCTACTCTTGAAAGAAAGTTTTTAGATTCGTGTTAATCTAAAATTCGAACTCTAATTTGCAAACTTCGTCAGCAGCAGAGCTCCAGCACTAATATTAAATTTTTCTCGCGAAATGCATTGCGTTAAGATGCGGTTCTCACGGATCGAATAATATTTTGAAAAAACACTCTTAAATAGTAAACTGCATTGAAATGTATAAAATAATTTATTTTATTTAGAAAAGAATTTCGGAGTGCATCGTAGTTGAGGAAGTTGAAACTAACAAGTGAACGTACCTCAACATCAACTCAATCCACCTACAAAACGTCAACCCTGTATTGGAAAAATACGGTTGGAAACTTTTAACCATGCAAACAGCTGGAGATGTCAGTATGTACTAACCCGGAAGGATATTTATATGAAAATTGGAAAAAAAATCTACGTGAAAATGGGGGCGGTTGCAGAAATTCACCCAAATTTGATACTTTCGTTGTTTGATGAAAAGAATCCCAGGAACCAAATTTCAGCTCATTTGACTCAATGGGAGCCGCTAGAGAGCCAACAGGTACCGAGAAAAAAAAATATATATATAATATAATCTCTTGATAATTATCAGCAATAACAGGCTTGTTGAATCTTAAAAAACTCGATTTTATTAAAAAGTTGACGTTTCGCCACGACATTCGTAGCTTTATCAAAACAATTCGAATAAATATATATAATATATATATATATATATATATATATATATATATATATATATATATATATATATATATATATATATATATATATATATATATATATATACAGAGTGGCCACTTTTTTAATGGGATTGTATTGGTAACTTTTAAACCATAAGAATTAGAAGGTCGGTCAAATAGAGAGAAAGTTGCATTAGTAGAACCATTGTCAAGCAGTTCAAACAAATCGATATTATCAGGGCCGGTTATTGAGATATCATAAGAAAGGTAAATTCTGTCATTTTGATTTTTCTTTTTTTCCCACTTTATTTTGAATATTATCAAAATATGTTACAGGAATTTTTCATTCCACAGTAACTTAGCCTCAATTTGACGTAATCAGATTTCGTATCCAACGTTTCGTACGCTCTGGGCCACCTTCAACCTAATTTTTTTCAATACGGACCTGCATATTTTATGACACTTTTCGAAATAACTTTTAACGCTGAATTCAACGACATATCATACAATGTCATTCAAAGTTGATTTTCAGGTGATTTTGATCTTTATCCAAATTTCTTTGGGTCGGATATGTATTACATTGACCTTCAGTTTAATTAACAACATGCAATACATTTCGATAAGAAAATCAACTTACTCATCTTAAACTGAATGGAACGTAACAGAATCAAACAAAGCAAGAAACAAGTAATATTTATTTACAAATTTCAAGAGGTGAAAAACCTAATTCATAATAATTAAACGAAACTATCATTCATTGAAAGACAAATTAAATGATTATTCGAAAGTAAATGATGAACATTAATGAAGTAAGTGTTCGAAATGTCCACCATTTTGTAAAATGCACTTTGCGGTTCTGGAACCCATACTTCTTATACATTTGCTTATTTCGTCTCCTTGAATACCTTCTAATACATTCTCAATCTTCTCGCGAAGAATCTCTATTGTCGGGTTCGGAGTATCATAAATTTTATTTTTCAGATATCCCCACAAATAAAAATCCAGCGGATTCAAATCCGGAGATCTGGCAGGCCATGCTACGGGACCTCTTGTTCCAATCCATGAATCGGGAAAAGTTCGATTCAGATAGTCTGTGACTATGCTTGAGTTGTGTGGACCACATCCGTCTTGTTGGAACCATGGACTATTACACCGATACCGTATAGGAAGATCATCCAACATTTCTTCTATAATTTCTACATATTTTGCTCCGGTTAGATTGCCGTCAATAAAATAGGGTCCCAGTAATTTATTATTCAACAAACCACACCATATGTTCAAAGAAAAACGATATTGATGTCTAACTTCATGAATTAAGTGAGGATTTTCTGTGGCATAAAAATGTTTGTTCCTTCGATTGAACATGCCAGAATTTGTGAATGTCGTTTCGTCTCCCCAAATGATATTGTGCGCAAAATTGTTGTTATTCCGCACCGTTGAAACCAATTACAGAACTGCGACCTTCTCTCAGGATCCTTGCGATATAGTTTTTGCACGGCTTGGTATTTATAGTCATGGTATCCGTGTCTCTTGAGTATTTTATTAACAGCACTTTTTGATAAATTACATTCATTGGCCATAGTTCTCGATCCTATTCCTGGATTCATTCGAATTTGGGCCAGAACATTGATGTCATTGATAGGCTCGTTTCGTCGTACATAATTATAAGGACCTCTAGGTTTGTCGAATGAATTATGTGCAAGTAACGTTGTAGATAAACGTCGAAACATTTTAATATTTGGTGTTGTTCTTTCAGGATATAATTCACCATACCTTTGTTGTGCTTTGAACGAATTCCTATCTAGTTTTATGTACACTTCGTATATATCTCTCTTCTCTTCATTTGTTTATCTTACCATATCGAATAAGTAAAATTGAAATTACTCAGAAAAGTATTTGATGACAAGTTCTTTTATCCACGGCCTACTACTTGAAAATAATACATTCAATAAATGTAGAGTTGTGTGTATGTAAGAAAAAACAAGTCTATCAACGATATCAATGTTCTGACCGAAATTCAATTGAATGCAGAAAAAAAAATCGAGAACAATTGTGGCCAGTGAATGCAATTTATCAAAAACCGCTGTTAATAAAATAGTCAAGAGACGCGAATGCAATGATTTTAAATTTGAATACCAAGCCTTGCAAAAATTATATCATAATGATCTCAAAATAAAGTTCGAAACTGTAATTTGTTTCAACGGGACAAATGACAAATCCAACAAAAGTGATTCCTCGCGAGAAGATTGAGAATGTATTGGAAGGTATTCAAGGAGACGAAATAAGCAAATGTATAAGAAGTATGGGTTCCAGAACCGCAAAGTGCATTTTACAAAATGGTGGACATTTCGAACACTTACTTCATTAATGTTCATCATTTACTTTCGAATAATCATTTAATTTGTCTTTCAATGAATGATAGTTTCGTTTAATTATTATGAATTAGGTTTTTCACCTCTTGAAATTTGTAAATAAATATTACTTGTTTCTTGCTTTGTTTGATTCTGTTACGTTCCATTCAGTTTAAGATGAATAAGTTGATTTTCTTATCGAAATGTATTGCATGTTGTTAATTAAAGTGAAGGTCAATGTAATACAGATCCGACCCAAAGAAATTTGGATAAAGATCGAAATCACCTGAAAATCAACTTTGAATGACATTGTATGATATGTCGTTGAATTCAGCGTTAAAAGTTATTTCGAAAAGTGTCATAAAATATGCAGGTCCGTATTGAAAAAAATGAGGTTGAGGGTGGCCCAGATCGTACGAAACGTTGAATACGAAATCTGATTACGTCAAATTGAGGATAATTTACTGTCAAACAAAAAACTCCTTTGTCAATTTTTGATGATATTCGAAATAAAGTGGGAAAAAAAGAAAAATCAAAATGACAGAATTTACTTATCTTATGATATCTCAATAACCGGCCCTGATAATCTCGATTTATTTGAACTGCTTGACAATGCTTCTACTAATGCAACTTTTTCTCCATTTGACCGACCTTCTAATTCTTATGGTTTAAAAGTTACCAATACAATCCCATTGAAAAAGTGGTCACTCTGTATATATATATATATATATATAATATATATTTATATATATATATATATATATATATATATATATATATATATATGTATATATATATATATATATATATATATATTATATATATATATATATATATATATATATCTATATATAGCAGAGGTTTTTATTTGTTGTACTATTTTCATCTCCAAATTTTCAATCCAATGCTTTGCTACGCCGTTCTGATGAGGACCAAAGAGTCCGAAACACGTGTCAACGGCTGCTTCCATATAAACGTTCTATACCGATAATTCTGCTCTACTTTTTTAATATTTTCTTGCGACTAATTTCTTTGTTGTTAGATAAATGGTACCCTATTATTTTTATTTTCGAACATTACGT
The DNA here is from genome assembly GCA_030704885.1 of Cynegetis impunctata. Taxonomy (NCBI): domain Eukaryota; kingdom Metazoa; phylum Arthropoda; class Insecta; order Coleoptera; family Coccinellidae; genus Cynegetis; species Cynegetis impunctata. The sequence continues at coordinate 494,483 of JARQZK010002940.1, read as the reverse complement.
AGATAAAGGTTTCTGTGGTTTCCCTTGCCATATAATGATAACAATTTTGAATGTTGATATTAGACTGAATAGCACGTAATAAATAACAAAGAACAACCACATTCGGAAAAAAATTTTAGCGAGACAAAGCAGTCTTTGTCTATTCAAATTTTTTCAAATCAATAAATGTCAAGGAGATTTCAATTTTTTCAAAAGTTTTGTAAAACTACGAATGTCGTAGTGAAACGTCAACTTTTTAATAAAATCGAGTTTTTTAAGATTCAACCAGCCTGTTATAGCTAATAATTATCAAGAGATTATATATATATATATATATATATATATATATATATATATATATATATATATATATATATATATATATATATATATATATATATATATATGCACTTATTCAGTAATATTAATTTTACAGCTCTATAAATCGTTTAGTGAGGGCACCTCTTACATAACTAGTGTTTTAATAGATGTCTTACGCGATGCATTTCGCGAGAAAAATATAATATTAGTGCTGGACCTCTGCTGCTCACGAGATTTGCAAATTAGAGTTCGAATTTTAGATTAACAGAAATCTAAAAACCTTCTTTTATGAGTAGGTAAATACTTTCCAGGAAATGTATGTGCATTTTCGACAGGACAAAGGTTGATCTTTCATATGAACATCAATCTCCTAGTCCACAATTTCCGAGTTCAATGAATACAGTATATAAACTGACAATAACAGGAAATTGAAAACTCTATACTCATCCTCATCATCACAAACACTATTATGAATATATATTCACAATATTTCAGATGGTAAACATTGATTTTAAACATAATCACAAATTGAATGAACTCGCTCCAGGTTGATATATTTTCACTGAAAATTCAATTAAGTTCACCTTTGTTCCTCAAAAATTGGATTATTATAAAATATTATTGAAATCCAACGGGAAATTTGAAATTCTATCTATTTAAATCGAATTGACTTTAGAATTAAATCAAATGGAATATCTTTTGTGATTTTCAACGGTTATTATTACGCTGAAATAAGTTAATGGTTCGACTCTCGTATGGACCCAGCAGTTGAAACATATTTCAGATTCTTTGGTCCTCATCAGACCGCCATAGCGAAGTATCGATTTGAAAATTTGGAAACGAAATCAAATAAATAAGCAAAATCCACAACTGTAGAAGACAATCACACATTTGCGGCTCGCAATCAAACTCTCGGGTTGCGGACTTTGAATGAACTTCACCACGGAGGCTGATTCATGCTCTTCACGGGAATTCGAATATATCAAGACATTGGAGAGTTTATGAATCAGTGTTATGTCTGACATAAAGTTATGTCAAGTCGGGTTGTCTTGCCGGCCACTTAATTACACCTCTTCAAAGGATCCATCTCTGAGGAAAATTTGATGATTATACGTTTAATCGTCTTGAAAAAAATACCTTGTTGCCAGACTTTCTCGCTACCCTGTATATATATATATATATTATATTATATATATATATATATATATATATATACATATATATATATACTTATATATATATAATATATATATATATATATATATATATATATCAGTGGCGGCTCGTGAAGTGTTGGTTTAAGGAAGCTACAAGAGGTGTTGAGAAATAAAACATAGGCGAAAATTTTTAGGATTTCAAGGTCAACCGCCTTAGAATTTAAAGAAAATCAAAGTAAAACAAGCACCCTTAAATATTAATTTCTTTGGGAAAAAAATTGATTTCACTTTCGAGTGTCTACCTTGAAACCTACAACTCCTATTTACAATATTCACAAAAAATCTTCTCAGCCAATTAATCATTTCATCTATTCATCAAATTTTTTTTCTCACAAAATAGGTACCTATTCGAGGAATTAATCAATTGTTGCCCAGCAAGAACCAACCAGTTGAGAGTTTTTTCTTGCCAGAAATAAAATAGGCCCCCTCCCAAAAATTGGATTATTATAAAATATTATTGAAATCCAACGGGAAATTTGAAATTCTATCTATTTAAATCGAATTGACTTTAGAATTAAATCAAATGGAATATCTTTTGTGATTTTCAACGGTTATTATTACGCTGAAATAAGTTAATGGTTCGACTCTCGTATGGACCCAGCAGTTGAAACGTATTTCAGATTCTTTGGTCCTCATCAGACCGCCATAGCGAAGTATCGATTTGAAAATTTGGAAACGAAATCAAATAAATAAGCAAAATCCACAACTGTAGAAGACAATCACACATTTGCGGCTCGCAATCAAACTCTCGGGTTGCGGACTTTGAATGAACTTCACCACGGAGGCTGATTCATGCTCTTCACGGGAATTCGAATATATCAAGACATTGGAGAGTTTATGAATCAGTGTTATGTCTGACATAAAGTTATGTCAAGTCGGGTTGTCTTGCCGGCCACTTAATTACACCTCTTCAAAGGATCCATCTCTGAGGAAAATTTGATGATTATACGTTTAATCGTCTTGAAAAAAATACCTTGTTGCCAGACTTTCTCGCTACCCTGTATATATACACAGTATAATATATATATATATATATATATATATATATATATATATATATATATATATATATATATATATATATATATATATATATATATATATATATATATATATATATATATATATATATATATATATATATATATATATATATATATATATATCAGTGGCGGCTCGTGAAGTGTTGGTTTAAGGAAGCTACAAGAGGTGTTGAGAAATAAAACATAGGCGAAAATTTTTAGGATTTCAAGGTCAACCGCCTTAGAATTTAAAGAAAATCAAAGTAAAACAAGCACCCTTAAATATTAATTTCTTTGGGAAAAAAATTGATTTCACTTTCGAGTGTCTACCTTGAAACCTACAACTCCTATTTACAATATTCACAAAAAATCTTCTCAGCCAATTAATCATTTCATCTATTCATCAAATTTTTTTTCTCACAAAATAGGTACCTATTCGAGGAATTAATCAATTGTTGCCCAGCAAGAACCAACCAGTTGAGAGTTTTTTCTTGCCAGAAATAAAATAGGCCCCTCCCAAAAATAGATAAGAATAAAATTCTTGTCATAAAATTCAAACAAAACTTAATAAAATAACAGCAAAATAAAATAATAAAATATACATTTAGACCTAAACAAAAAAATTTGAATAAATTCTTTGGTATAGACATCTATTTTTTATTATTCCTGCATGGATGCCAATGCCAAACAGAGACATTTTTTCTAGTAAAAAGTAAACACTGCCAACAGAATAATTTATTTTTACCTGTGATCCGGTTAGTCAAGGATGTCTCTCATAATTTCTGATATTAAAATCGCGATTATGTTGTTTGTTACGCTGAACCAAATTGTTTGATTTCGGGGTAAGTCGCAATGTTTCTATTAAAACTTTATCGTCATAAGTGCACTAAAGTTATGAGATAACAAATATTCCACTAAGTCACCATTGAAATTTTATATAATATAAATATATATATATATATATATATATAGATAGGTATATATATATATATATATATATATATATATATATATATATATATATATATATATATATATATATATATATATATATATATATATATATATATATATATATATATATATATATATATATATATATATATATATATATATATATATATATATATATATATATATATATATATATATATATATTTATTTCTAATATTAAATAGGATATGAGTTGAGGTGAAATGAGAACCTGCAAAATAAATAGCTTTATTTCAACATCAGATATAGCAAACATCACTTTGTGAACAAAAATCTATCATCAGAATTTTAAGCACATTGTATTAGGAGTTTTATACAAGGAAACATTTTTCATCGTTTGTGTTCATGAACGAGCTTGAGAATCACATACAGGCGGGTCATGTGCCAATATTACATTCAGTTTACAAACACATTTTAGCAAGGTTTGGTATGTTAAAAGCTGAAACTGCTTGAGAAATGAAACTTTTTTGTCGGTTGTAGTACATTTAGCATAATTATCTTTCACAAATATCAATCGAATTGAGCATCTACCACATTTAAATGTATTTCAATATGTTTCAACTAAGGAGGACAACAGGTCGATGTAGAAAAATTAAATACATATGACAATATCAAGTGTAGTGTTTTTGTGATTTCTGTGAAACTAAAAATTGATTTTTAATTCATTGACTGAACGATATTTTCTATAAGTCATTAGATCTAGTTGCGTCCGGGTTTATCGAAACTTGAAAATAGTTTAGCTGAAAAAACTCTTGATCCAAATAAATATTGAAAAATAGTAGGCAAAAAAAAATTATTTGAAGCGAACATTATATAAGGTATATTTATTTCTCACCTATATCTCAGAAAATCACTTAAGGGGTAGATAATACTTTCTTTGTAACCTGTTCAATAAAAAATATAAAAAAATGAAATAAGGTTGAATATCATTTATCAATTGTGTTATCAAATTGATGCACATATTGTACATTAATCCACAGATTTTTATGCAAAAATAAAATAATAACGAGAAACTCTGAATTACAAGCGACACCTTTTTTTATTTGAATGAAAAAAATTTCAGTAAAATCTTGTGACACAAAGATATCCTTCGGATATTAAGAAAACTACCTACCCCATGAAACGGAAAACAAAAAATTAAGTAAAACACATATAAATAATATACCTATAATAGAAAAATATGCCAGTTTTCCACCACCAGAAAATCACCCTCCTGGTGAATATTCAAGCAAGAAAGTCTCGAAACCAGATAATTGAAAACAATAATTTAAGGCGCGGAGGTATAAAATAACTACACTTATCAAGGAATAATGAAGCTAAACTTGTTCGAACATTTAGACGAGAATTCTTACCCCAAAGTTGAGGAGAAATAAGATAATGTTCAGGCTTCTGAAGGATTATAATTGGACGTGTAATCAAAGGTTCCCATATATTTCAGGCATATACGAAGAGAGGGGTGCGTTATTTCTACAGTTTACTTTAAAATAAAACTTTAATTCTTAATTATTACTATTTTTAAGCTCACATATCGATTTTCTATATATATATATATATATATATATATATATATATATATATATATTAATATATATATATATATATATATATATATATATATATATATATATATATATATATATATATATATATATATATATATATATATATATATATATATATATATATTATATATATATATATATATATATATATATATATATATATATATATATATATATATATATATATATATATATATATATATATATATATATATATATATATATATATATATATATATATATATATATATATATATATATATATATATATATATATATATATATATATATATATATATATATATATATATATATATATATATATATATATATATATATATATATATATATATATATATATATGAAGCATTAATTCAAAATTTAGATATTTGAATAAAATTGGTCTCTCTTCTGAGATATAGGGTATTTCATGTCGATCTCATCTGAAATTTGTTTTTAAATGGCATATTCTCTCTTCGTGCTGATTAAGGCAAGATTTTGCCTCGATATTTACTGTTATAGATCATTTACATGAAAAGTTTTCGAGAATCGAAAATTTCTATTGAAACGACAGTGGCGTGTAATGTAGGAAAAAATCCCCCCTTGCCCGTGTCGTACTCCTTCGGTAGGAACCAGATACTACATCTCAAGGAATTTCAATGTATTTTCATTTACTTAAACCTTTCACCAAGTACGATATAAAAATTTCCAATAGTCTTATTGCATTAACAGTCAAAAACAATTTTTATATTTTGTCATAAAATACCACTTATCTCAGGAGAGATCCGAGTAATTATTTAAAAATCTTTATTGTATTTTGATTTAAGTCTTCACTTGTTTTCTTCTGTGTAGTTACTCTTATTATTGAATCACCCTGTACATATAGATATAATAAACCGAAAATTTCTAGCTTTTTGTGAAATGAGAGGGAATAATAAGGAAACTTTACAAATAATGGTTAATTCAATCAAAGCAAATTGATCGATGACACTTTGGTTTGATTGAATTAACCACAATTTGCCGATTTTCGTAATTATATCTATGGTTCGCCTGTTAATGCAGAATGAATCGAGATAAATATCAGTAAACAAATATATATATATATATATATATATATATATATATATATATATATATATATATTACCTATATAGACAAATAAAAAGATCCGTCTCAAATGAACTACCAAAAAAAGGCACACTTTGCATTTATTCATTCACACTTTAGCTATGGAATTCTGGCATGGGGATATTCAACTGGTGGGCAAACAATATTTAAAGTGAACAGCAGAACATACTGCAGACCACTTTTGAAGAAACTTCAAATCATGACTTTAAGCTCTCAATACATTATGGAATGTCTGATATATATTAATCAATTAACATCAATAATTATAATCTACTTTCAGACATTCACTCATACCAGATAAAAAATCCAAACAACATACAGAATTCTCAATTAATACTCAAAAGATCCATGAACGAAATAAATTTTTATGGACGAAAATATAACAACAAATTAACTAATACCTTGAAAGGATTTAGTTTAAAGGCCTTTAAAATTACTGATTTCTATCTCGATTTCTTCTGCATTAACTGGCGAACCATAGAAATAATTACGAAAATCGTCAAATTATGGTTAATTAAATCCAACCAAAATATCATCGATCAATTTGGTTTGATTGAATTAAGCATAATTTGTCAAGTTCCCTAATAAATTCCGCTCATTTCAGTTACCAAATTTGTTTTTGTGTGTATGTGCGTGCGTGCTCGTGTGTGTATATCTATATATGTCTTTGTCCATGGAATTAACTTATGTATATAAAATGGATTCAATTTTCTGATATAAATTACCAAAAGTTCATCATATTATCAGACAGTCATTTAGTACAACTGACAAAGTCGACTAATATTCATACAAAATTCGTGTTAGCAGAAACGTTTGAAATTTTGCCTGGAAGACTTAACGTTGTGAAATTGTTGTTAAGTGGGCGATACTATATACAAAAGTGTTACCTCATGAATTTGATAATTTTCCATTTACATGCTAATTCACAAAAGATAAAATGCATGTAAATCAATAGTTCTGAATATAATAATCTATAACAGCTACATATTAATTGTCCGTCACTTTTTGATTATTTTTAGTGAAAATATTCAATTGATTTCAGACTCCATCAATTTCCTTTGAAACGGATGAGGGTATTAATTTAAATATCCCATTTTCAGTTATTTTATATTTCAACTCTTCAAAGAGTACTTTCAAAATATTGGAGAGTTGGGTAATGGGAGTCACCCTCACATTCACGGAACAGTACATGCAAGTGACGCGTAAACAGCGCCCTTACCCCCCACTTTGACCACCGGTGCAGCCTAGAACGAACGGCTCGCACCAGTGAACGCCCGCGCCACTGAGAAACGACCGTGTTCTGTTTTTGTGCTCCGCTGATGTTATTTTACTTCAATACAAATTAGAAGGTAAGTGTCGAATATCTTGCAGAATGCGATTAAGACTTTTACATGTACTTAGTTAGACGTTCAAAATTGTGATGTGCAGTATAGATTTTTTAGGTTAAAGATTTTTTTTATTTTTATTTTTTCCCCATTAGTCTAATTGTGGGAAATGAGATTCAGGTGACTCCCATTAACCGCAAGTGATCACTATTGCCCGCAACTATGCATGTTTAGTTACGTTATCTTTATTTATTTCTAGATGCCGAAAGTACGAGTCAGGACAACTGAAAAGGCTTCTTGGTCTTCTGAGCCTAGAAAAAGCTATACAGCCTATTGATGGAGGTTCTTCTATGAGAAATGCCGCTAAAGTAATGGGAATACCTTTTCCAGTCTTCGAAGGAGGGTGAAGAAAGGTTCTTCCTTAGGACCACATCTAGGACGATTTACTGTCTTTAGTCCTGAAGCAGAAGCCGAGCTAGCAAACTTGGTGAAGAAAATGGCAAATATTTTCTATGGTTGCACTGCTAATCAAATCAGGAAAGTGGCTTTAGAATATGCTGAAAAATTGGATTTGAAGCACAATTTCAACCAAGCTTCAAAAACGGCTGGACGCAATTGGTTACATGCATTTATGACTAGAAATAACATTTCAATTCGGAAACCGGAGGCGACCAGCATAAATAGAATCACGGCATTCAATAGAACAGAGATAAGTCTGTTCTTTGAGCTACTTGGACAGCTGATGGGAAAGTACAGATTTGTTGCAAAAAATATTTATAATTGCGATGAAACCGGTGTTTCAACGGTTTAAACTCCCGGAAAAATGTTGGCTACAAAAGGACAGAAGAGAGTGGGTTCTTTAACCAGTTGGGAGAGAGGAAAAAACATCACTTTGTTGTGTGCTATGAGCGCTGCAGGTGGGTACATTCCACCCATGTTTATATTCCCTAGGAAAAGGTTGACTCCTCTACTCGAGAAGAATGGTCCAGCAGAAGCTCTTTACAAATGCTCTGACAACAGTTGGATCAATGAGCATCTCTTTGTCGAATGGTTGGCGCATTTCAAACAGCACGCTAAGCCGTCTGCAGATGAACCCATCCTTTTAATACTAGACAACCATGCTAGTCACATTTATCTTTCTGTCTACGAATATTGCAAGTCCAATCACATTCATATGTTGTCTTTGCCACCACACATGTCTCATAGAAAGCAGCCCCTGGACGTTTCTTTTTTTGGTCCGCTCAAAATGGCCTACAAAAAAGAATGTGACATATTTTTGAAAAGCCATCTTGTATAAAAGATAACCCCTTATGACCTCATCGTTGGTTAGGAAATCATTCTATACTGTTGCGTCTATTAGTAAAGGAGAATCGGGGTTTAGATCAACTGGAATATTTCCACTGAATCCGGAAATATTCACTGAGGAAGATTTCCTCGCCACAGAAATTCTCCAATCTGAGACCATTACAATCCAAGATTGCAATGAATCTCTTGCAGCTACTAGTTTGATTCCCAGAAGATCAAAAGAAGTTCACTCAACAGTTGCCAGCACTTCAAAACAAATTGTTTTACCAGCTTTTAGGATATCTAACCAATTAGTAGTCCCACTTGATTCTGGACCAGATGTTGTACCACCGGTTCCTGGCACACCAAATCAATTCAGTACTGAATTGCAAGGTTTAATCAAGTTGCCAGAGAAAACAGCTGTTGTTAATACAAGACAGGGCCGAAAGAAACAGCACGCTATAATTTTAACTTCAACACCAATAAAAGAAAATCTGTTGAAAAAAGAAAATAATAAAACGAAGAAGAAAGGGGTCAAAGGAAAAGATAAGAGATGGAAAGGCAAAGGACGCGGAAAAAAGACTAAAGATACAGAACTAAAGATACAGAAGAAGGGTACTGAAAAAGCAAAGCGCCAAGTGTTACAAGAATCGAACGATACTTCTGTATCAGATGTTGGCACTGATGACTTATGCCAAGACGATGAGGATGATGATGCAGAAGATGCTAAAAACAGATGCCTAGTATGCGACGAATTCGGCAGAAATAACGAGATTTGGTTCAGATGTACCTCATGTGCGATTATATATACGTCTGCGATATGTGCTAGATTTCCTTTAACTCTGATTGCCCCCAGGGTGATCACCATTACCCTAATGTTGGTGTAATGGGAGTCAAATCTGTTTTTTCATGAAACTTTTTTAATTTCCAAATTTGATTGCCAAAGTGACTGAAATTGATCTCCAATGATAGTTTAATAAGTAAGTTATGTTTAAAAGCGGTTGCAATAAATATTTTCTTTTCAATTAAAATTTTATTTGAGTTCTCGCTTAAGTGACCCCCATTACCCCCATTTACCCTATTATGTATCGATAATTTCCTTTAAATTTTGGATAGGTTGGGCCGATACATGATGTTAATTAATAAACATATTGAAACAATGGGTTATTTAAGCACAATATCAACATTGCTAATCGAACTGGAAATCATATTAAAAATAATGAATTAAAAGTTCACAAAAACAATAGAACCTTTCAGACCAGAATTTCAGAACACAAACGTAGCTTTGTTAATCCAAAGTCGGATTGACATTATGCAAATCATTCAATCCAAGAAAATCAAACATTTCATTTAGAGTTTGAAATATTGAATGCTGAAAGTGAGGGAATCAAACTTAATTTTCTAGAATCAATAAAAATGAATGAATTCAAACATTGAATAGCCAAATTGATCATACTACAAGCCCCCTTCTGAATAGTTTCAAATTTACCGAACTACCTGATAGTCCACTCAAAATAGGAAAATCAGAGGAACTAAAAATACTAGTTCCAATTTTTTCAGAAATGTGTACGGAGGGGTCCCCTGAACAAGGGAAAATAAAGTCCCTCCAAATCCCGGTGCCGCTAGAGGGGGGTTCAAATGTTCCATTTTTCAGTTTTTCGCTTATAACTTGAAAACGGAGCATTGCAGTGAAAAAGTTCTCCAGTACAAAATGAAAGCTCATTAAATTTGCTACAAATTTGGTAATATACATTTTTTCGAAAAACCGAACCGTTTTGGTGCTACCGGCTCCGTTATGGAGGATATTAAAAAAAAATTTTTACTCGTGTTTTTTGTAGGTATATCATTGTCTTTTAGACACTCACTCGTTGATTCTAGCGGAGAATCGTCCATATGATATTTATACAGCATTAAATTACCCACTAGAATATATATTCACTTTAATTTATATTGAACGCATCGCAACTTACGGCACTTTTAAGATTTCAACGAAAAATCTTAATTCCCCAATTAAAATAAATAATATTTTTGATCCATTTGATGGCTCCATTTCTCTACATATGTTCATGCACATTTCTGAAAAAATTGGAACTAGTATTTTTAGTGCCTCTGATTGCCCATTTTTGGTCTAGATTGAGTGGACTATGACTAACAGTTAAGAATGGGTTTTTCCTATTTTACTAATTATTTACAATTTCATCTCATCTATTTATTTCTTGTATTCGATATAACAGAAAAATATATTTAGTTTGCATTAAGCATATAAAGAAGGTGAAGTTTCACCGGAACGTGCGTCATGAGTATTTTATTTAATAAATGTGTAAATTGTTTATATACCTAAGCCATTGTTTTAATAAATTTCCTTCAATATTCATCATACCTATCTTTCAAATTTTGAATAGAAAGAACATGACAAAGATTCTGATGCCCGATATCACCAACTAAATGTTAGTTCCTAACTAAATATTTCCTAAAATAGGAAATACCTAAATCCGATACTTAACTAAATCGGATGTAACCAACTAATGCCCGGTTTCTCAGCATATGACGTTATCCAATTGATAACTATCAAATAGATACATTTATCAAACTAATAAATTATTATGGGTTTCTGAACTTTAGCGTGGCCCAAATTGTGAAACTGACAAATATTGAATAGATAACTTGTTTAAATCCATTACACACAGATGGCGACGCAACTAAGTGGCTGAATGTAGAGTATTCTAAGGCCAAAACCTAAAAAAAGGTAGAAGACCTAACCATATTTATTTTATTTGTTGTGGAGTGTGGTGTATTTTTAGTATATTTTCCTAAATCTAAAAGAAAACGTGCCTATATTATACAATAATAGTAATGGAGAGCAAAGATAGTAAAATATCTAAAAACTTTACGGAGTATGATAAAAATTTACTATTTGAGATAACTCAACAATTTAAGCACATTATAGAAAACAAAAATACCGATTCCACGAATGTGAAAATGAAGCATGGGACAGCATTAGAAATAATTTTAATGCAAATTGTCAAACAGGCAATCGTTCTACTAAGCAGTTACATGCTTTGTATGACGGGATGAAAAAAATTCCAGGTCACTGTATTTCTCGAACTGATTTTCTCGGGTACGAAAATTTCTTGGCCGCTCTATATGACGAATTATATCTAAAATTTCTTCATCCGACGATGTAGATGAATCTGAATATTGCATCTTAATACAAAAATATTGAATAGAAACACAATCAATCAATAGCCTTCATTCAACCTTTTTTAGAGGTTAAGTTAGATGAATTCACAGGATGAATTTAACAGCCTGCGCTTGCGCCAATATTTATCTAATGGATATCTTCTCAACTTTCAGAAGATATGGATTCGATAACTTATCGAGTAGATAACGTTTATCAAAGAGTTCAGAAACCCAATCTACCAGATAAATATATATATATATATATATATATATATATATATATATATATATATATATATATATATATATATATATATATATATATAGCTTATTGAGCACAAAGCCCTATCTAATGGATATTTTTCACTTCAGAAACCGGGCATAAGAAATCCTTAGGTGAGAAATACGTTGTTAAAAACTTGATTTAGAAAGGTTTGTACATACCGTGAGAATCATTTCAAGGTACACATAGGATAATCCAATGAAAAATGTATGCTCCATTTCAAGGTATACATAGGGAAAAAAACAATACAGATTACTTGTCGTTGCTTAGCGATATTATTGATACGTCGCAGTTGTCATAATTGCTTTTGGCTTTCAAGAAAGTAGTTAATCTTATTAACTATGTAAGAGTAAGTCATAACACGTAGGAGTTAGCTTAACAGCAATGAAAGGAAAATAAAGACTGAAACGAAGAAAAACACTTTTATTTATCAAAGTTAGCAGCAAAATTTAAGAACATTTTCTGTTTGCAAACATCTCATCCGAGATTCGGAGTTAGAGCACCATACAAAATCAATGAAAATAAGACAATAGATGTGGTAACTAGTGTATAAGTGTAGTTGAGAACAGCAGTAAAAATTCAGGAGCAGTAGCTCTTAACAAAAAACATTCGAAATAAAGAAGGGTTACCTACTTTTAATTCTTGGTAATTTTGGTACTTGTATATTCTAAATTTTTCTTTGCGTAGAATTCGCAACACTGAACTTTGTGAAATGGAATGGGCAGCGGCTACTGATCTTGAATTTATACTGCTGTTCTCGACAACTCTATTTATTACATATATTCTCTTATTCTCATTGATTTTGTATGGTGCTCTAACTCCGGATCTCTGATGGGATGTTTGCAAACAGCCTGTGTTCTTAAATTTTGCTGTTATCTTTGATATTGTTCTTATGGACGGAACCGGTCTCTCAGGATATTCAACACTAAAATGATCTCTCATTTGCCTTAAACTAAAGCCATTGCAGTACCAATCGTAAGGGCGAATCTTTTCTTGTAGTGTGTAAATGTACATTCTCAAACTTAATACGATGAGAAATGAAAGTTATCAACAATCACGTCTGAAGTACTTCAAGTTGTCAAGTTTAAAAATCATCATATTACCATAGCAACAACTTGATATGTTATATTTCCTATGTATACCTTCAAATGGCGCAAACATTTTTCATTGGATCTAATGTCAATGGTTTTTCTATGTATACCTTGAAATAATTCTCACTGTATAATTGGCACCACTGTGTAATACTAGACAGTAAATTTGACAAAGGATAGTAAGAAAAAGGGAAAAAATGATAAAAATATAATAATGTTATTATATTTCTATGGAAATAACTCCAAATTTGATGTGCATTTGAAAACTAAACAATTTGAGGTTAAGCTTTTCTTAAAAAGCTATCCTAACGATAGGTATTTCCTATCGTCCCTAGGCATTACTTAAAGCGTGGTGAAACGCAAATTGCACTTAGGAATTCCTAAATCCGATATAAGTATTGCATAACTTCAGGAATTAATTGGTGAAATCGGGCATAAGTATTGCAATAATTTATTTCATTGGAATCACTTATTCATTACAGATTTCCATATTTTGCCTTGAGAAAGAAAAAATTGAAACTGTACCTTGGGAAAGCACTGAATATGATCAGGTATAAAAGTTTATTGAATAAAAAAATATAATTCAATACCCCTGCTGAATATATTTAATATGTGATGTAGCTAGTACAATTTGTTCCCAAGGGTTACCTACTCATCACCCCACTTTTTAATTTCTTCTTTATCGTTTCTTATAGACGCTAAAATTTATTCAAACTTTTTCAGTATTCAGCTTTATCTAATGATACCAACGTATGGAGAAACGCCGAGATATAGATTAACGGAGTCCTCAAAATCAAACGTGATTTCTTATCATATTATGCTTATATAACATATTGGAATGGATACAAATGGAAGCTTTATATGATAAAACATAGTTCCTCAGTGGGATGCTGAATATTTCCAGTTTCCACAAAAGCTGTCACTATCTTCCCACATATGTCTTATATTCAGATATATAAGATACAGGTAGATACCTAAACCTCCGTCTGGCATAATCTGTTCTTGGAGCTTTTTCAGAATGAGTTGTATTTAAATTTTCCCTAGGGCAATTCCCTGCAAGTAGACTTGGATCGATTTTCAATTTCAGATATATTGGAGGTTGGAAATTCGATATAGAAGCAGAATGCTGACTGTGCCGGAATGGCCATTATACTCATGATAGCCAGAGGTATTTTTCAATCTTTATATAGACTTTCATCTGTTGAAATTTGAGAGCAGATTTCTGTTTAATAGTGTCTGGCCAATAAATTTTTTTAAACTATTGAATCTAATCATTGGCAGTTTTTTTATTTGAAATTGAATAGACACTGATATTTCATTTTGTAGTAGAAACAAATACCTGGCGTACGAAAAGTTTAATTTACCTATACCTTGAAGAACGCAGAAATGATGAAAATGCAAATTCAGATATATCAAAATTATTCAACATAATATATCTGTGCATTCTAAATTGAATTAATGCCTGCTTTGAAATGAAACTATCAATTTGAGGGGATATATATATATATATATATATATATATATATATATATATATATATATATATATATATATATATATATATATATATATATATATATATTTATTTATATATCTATTTATATATATATATATATATATATATATATATATATATATATATATATATATATATATATATATATATATATATATAAATAATAGCGTACCCGTCAGAAGTTGTCCCTCCAGTACGATGCCAGCTAGATGAAAGCAAATAATGAAAAATGAAGGGAAGAACTCAATCGAAGCGGAATTTTCAGGATAGTCTGAAACGCGAAAAATCTGAAAAATAGAAAGAAAATCCTCAAAAATTAGAAAACTCGATCGAAGCAAAAATTTTAGTATTAAACGTCTGAAACGCAAAAAATCTAAGAAACTTAAAGAAATAATAGTCAAAAAATAGAAAGCTTACATAGAATTGAATCGTAACACTCCTGGAACCCACGCACATACACACAAAATATTATATAAAAATATATATATATATATATATATATATATATATATATATATATATATATATATATATATATATATATATAAATATATATATATATATATATATATAAATATATATATATATATATATATATATATATATATATATATATATATATATATATATATATATATATGTATATATATAAATATATAAATATAAATATATATATATATATATATATATATATATATACATATATTTAGATATATATATATATATATATATATATATATATATAAATAATATATATATATATATATATATATAAAACTATATATATATATAAAAATATATATATATAAATAAAAATATATATATATAAATATATATATATATATATATATAATGATGCATACTGCTAGATCAGTGATGGGGAAACTACGGCCCGCGGGCCAAGTCCGGCCCGCGGAAAGGTTTAAGCCGGCCCGTTTAGGCCGGCCGCACATTTCCTACAATCGGTTCCGATTGTCTGGAATGATTGTCGGATCAGGGCATCTGACTCTCAAATTTCTATACTTTTATACGATCATATCGCACACCTACGATCCGATATCGAATCGGACGTCCGACTCGGATGCACGAGCAGTGCGTCCTACCAATCGGACCGATAAAAAGTCTGATCCGACTACCGGAAGGCAAACCGTGCATTGTTTTTGCATAGTCTACCGCAAACATACGATTATTTCTGTCAGTTTTTGACAGGGAGTATAGAAAAAGCAATTGTCAAACCATGTGCGATCATAGAAATCTTAATATATATCTGATACTATATAATTATCTATGTGTGCGATACTGAAAATTTGATTACCACGGTCGAAAAATATCCCTGCTTGTGACATTCAAATAAAATCGGACGTATTTTGTCGGCAGTGTGCGCTAGTGGTCCGATTTGAAATCATTTCAGACAATCGGATCCGATTGTAGTAAATGTGCGGCCGCCCTTAATAGTGCCGTCGTGAGAATGTTTGAACGCGTTCTTACTTCGTAATGTGACGACACGCATAAAAACTACCTGCGCGATTTTATCACGAAAAATATAAAAGTTGACCATGGTCAATTTAATATATTATCTACATAAGGTAAACAAGGAAATTTCCTCAATAATTTAGGGGAGCTGGTTATATGTATTCCGAGCTGCGAATTCTACATCCACATCCAACATTGCATTATAGAAAACATTCATAATTCCGCGTTGGATTGTGAATGTAGAATTCGCAGCCGGAATACATATAATCAGCTTCCTTGGGAAGTTGTTTGATATTTTTTTAAATTATTGAGGAAATTTCCTTGTTTACCTTGTGTTATATATTAAATTGACCATGGTCAACTTTTATATTTTTCGTGTTAAGATAGCCGATTGTTGATAGTTTGAAAAATTATTGCCGTTTTCATGTATTTTCTAAAAATCTTAGTAGATAATTAACAAGCTAGGATATCATTATTTAATTGGCTCACTATTTGTGGCGAGTGTGGTTCTGAGCATATTTTTGCTATTACTAAAGAGAAACCCTACTACTTTTTTTTGTGATCATTTTTTGTGGTTTTTTTTTAGTCTTATTTTATCCGCATAAAATACATACTATAGCAGTGTATCGAAGGAAAGCAGTCAGGTGCGGGAGAGGTTTTTTTTATCCGTTTTAGATCTCCTAGGCCAGAATTCTCCAAAAGTTTTTCATGTCTTACGTATATATTGGCATCTTTAGCGGCTCACATCGACTCCAGATGAGCTGAAATGAGGCCTGAAATGAGCCAACAATTTTTTTTAATTTTTTTCGTTGCAGAACAAAAGTATCAACATTTAGGTAAATTTTCTGCAACCCGCATACTGGCATCTCCAGCCGGATTCGTATCAACACCTATATGAGCCGAAAATTTTGTATTTGAAATGTTTTCCGAGGCAGAACTAAACTATTATAAATTTGGTTTAAATTTTTCCAACGGCCGCTATTTTGCGTAATTTAAGTCCAGATAAATTCCCAAATCTAATTACTCATGCAAATGAAGATAATGACAAATGTTGGCTCATCTTATATATGCGAACAAATCTTTTCAAACAATGAAGCTTAGGAAAACTTCTTCAAGAAACAGAGATTACAGATGAGCACCTTTCATCAATTTAAGCTTCGCAAATGGAACCGCACTATGATGAAATTTTGATGAAACATTCTCAATCTTCATTTTTCTCATGCACCATCAACCGCATAAGTAACGACGTCAGAAAATAAAGTGATAATTACTTCACATCAAGAACTACACTTAAATTCATTTTATATTTTGTGCTTATAATTTTCTTACCTTTTGCTTTTTTACTATTAAAATAATAAGTGTATGTAATAATATATTTATTCGAATTGTGTTGCCTGTGATTTATTTT
The DNA here is from genome assembly GCA_030704885.1 of Cynegetis impunctata. Classification (NCBI taxonomy): domain Eukaryota; kingdom Metazoa; phylum Arthropoda; class Insecta; order Coleoptera; family Coccinellidae; genus Cynegetis; species Cynegetis impunctata. The sequence continues at coordinate 476,701 of JARQZK010002940.1, read as the reverse complement.
TAAATCTCTTGATAATTATTAGCAATAACAGGCTGGTTGAATCTTAAAAACTCATAGAATAACTATGACATTCATAGTTATTCAAACTTTTGAAAAAAATTGAAAATTCTTTGACATTTATTGACTTGAAAAAAATTGAATAGATAAGATTGATCTGTTCTTGTTAAAAATTCTTCGGATGTGGCTATTTTTTTGTTTATTTATTATACGTGCTATTCAGTCTAATATTAACATTCAAAATTGTTATCATTAGAAGGCAAGGGAAACTACAGATACCTTTACCTATGTAATGTTCGAAAATAATAATAATAGGGTACTATTTATTTAACAGAAAAGAAATTAGTCACGGGAAAATATTAAAAAAGTTAGAGTAGAATTATCGGTATAGAACGTTTTATATGGAAGCAGCCGTTGACACGTGTTTTCGGGACCCTTTGGTCCTCATCAGAACGGCGTAGCTAAGTATTGGATTGAAAATTTGGAGATGAAAATAATTTAATAAATAAAATCCTCTGTTATGGAAGAAAATCACTTATTTGTGGTTTATTGTTTGAACTCTCCGGTATGGGAGATTTGGTCAAACTTTCCACGGAGGCGATTAATTCCATCCGAGAGATCTCAGAAAGAGTAAATTAATATTAAAAAAGAAAATTAGTTTTGGGAAAATATTAAAACAAGTAAAGCAAAAATTATCGGTATATGTTCGTTTATAATGGAAGTAGCCGTTTTATATGCAATGATCCCAAACTACATTCTTTATATATTGTAAGTACCTTTTTCATTTAAAAAATTTGAAATTCTAAATTAAAAATTTCATTAAAAACGGCTATTTCCATATAACGAACTATAACCGATAATTTTTGCTTTACTTGTTCAATATTCCCAAAACTAATTTTCTTTTTAATGTTAAGTTTACTCTTTCTGAGATCTCTCGGATGAATTAATCGCCTCCGTGACAAAGTTTGACCAAATCTCCCATACCGGAGAGTTCAAACAATAAACCACAAATAAGTGATTTTCTTCCATAACAGAGGATTTTATTTATTAAATTATTTTCATCTCCAAATTTTCAATCCAATACTTAGCTACGCCGTTCTGATGAGGACCAAAGAGTCCGAAACACGTGTCAACGGCTGCTTCCATATAAACGTTCTATACCGATAATTCTACTCTACTTTTTTAATATTTTCCCGTGACTAATTTCTTTTCTGTTAAATAAATAGTACCCTATTATTATTATTTTCGAACATTACATAGGTAAAGGTTTCTGTAGTTTCCCTTGCCTTCTAATGATAACAATTTTGAATGTTAATATTAGACTGAATAGCACGTAATAAATAACAAAAAATAGCCACATCCGAAAGAATTTTTAACAAGACAGATCAATCTTATCTATTCAATTTTTTCAAGTCAATAAATTTCAAAGAATTTTCAATTTTTTTCAAAAGTTTTGAATAACTATGAATGTCATAGTGAAACGTCAACTTATTAATTAAATCGAGTTTTTTAAGATTCAACCAGCCTGTTATTGCTAATAATTATCAAGAGATTGTAATAATATATGTATATGTTTATAGAACACATAAATTTTTTAACGATTAAGCATTATTCTACGGCCCGCTACGATTGTCTAGTTATTACAAATGGCCCGTCTTAAAAAAAGTTTCCCCACCACTGTGCTAGATCATCTAACCTCCATAGAAAGTTATATTGAATAATATTTAATTTATATTTAGACTCAACAATTTAGAAAAAAATAAGGAAATTCATTCGATATATATATATATGTATATATATACATATATATATATATATATATATATACATATATATATATATATATATATATATATATATATATATATATATATATATATATATTATATATTATATATATATAGTATATATATATATATATATATATATATATATATATATATATATATTATATATATATATATATATTTATATATATATATATATATATATATATATATATATATATATATATATAATATATATTATTAAATTAATTTTTACTTACTTTATGAACGCTAGATGTATTAGAATTAAATATTCATGTACAAATACTGCTCGAATGTGCAAACAAATTATTAGTTAATTTACATTTCACATGAAAAAGTGGGGGACCATTCAGTAATAAAATGCTTCACTTTCATTTTAATTGACTGAATCAATCAAATTTTACCGTGATTAGAAGAAAGGAAAATTGATTTGAGTTCAAATAAGTAACTTTACACTATTGTTCTGACTTCCCCTTGAAATGGTCAATTTTTCGAAAATGAATTTTTATTCATGCGTCTTTGATTATTGTTGATCCTCCTTAGTTATACTTCATTCTCTCTTAATTATTATTAAAGTTTGTTTCTATACTAACCATTAATACAATTCATTCAGAGTTGAAACAATGCAAAAAACTAATCTTAAATAATTATACTATATACTTAAAACCTAGATTAAAAATCACAGAATGTATTTGGAATCAATAATACAGATCATATCATCGATAATACCTAAATATAGAGTATCTTCTAAAGTAACAGGTAAAGAGAGCAATTATTATCAGTGATTGAAGCTCGATATTACACGAATATAATAACAATGATATCAATGATGATATGTTTCTCAATAAATTCGGTAATCCTACAAGAACTAACACTTTGCAAATAAAAATTTATGATTAACATTTTTATGACGGAAGAATAAAGAATGTAAGTGATAGAAGACATATTTAAAAAAATTATTACTTTGCACTCCTTTCATATTGTCGATTTGGCTATTGTTGCAGAAAATTATTTCTTTCTATATAAAAGTAATTTTCATTTATATTTACAGTGATATAAAATACGAGGAGGTATCTGTAGTCGTCTAAATACGAAACAGGTAATATGGGTTGGTACAAAGATTCAGTATATAATGTTATCATAGGTAATATTATTACAAAAACACATACTTAGATTTAAAGAATAATGTAGTTGAATCTACGACGATGCGTTTCACCACACAGTGGTTTCATCAGATAGAATTTAATATAGAAATATTGGTATCCATTTATATAGATTTCATTAGTAACCTAAAAAAAAAGGATTTCAATGGAGAATTAAATAGTGGGGTGATGTGTAGGTAATCCTTCCGAGAAAACTTGGACAGATTACATTGAATATATTGATCAGGGTGGAATTATTTGAATCCATTTGTTCATTCAATGGGTTATCAGAATTCTCATTAGATTAGCGATATTAATGAACTACTTATTTTATGGAAATTCATTTCAAATAAACAAAAATAAAAGTGTTTTTCGTCTATTTCCACACAATTTATTTTAAATATAGCTACAACAGTTTTTGACCATCACATCATTGCCAAGTAAATGAAGACATATGTATACGTAAAACTATTTATATCTAACCCTTAAAGATTTAGAAGAGGAGAGGAGTTGAGGTCTCATTGGTTATTTACAGTTTGGAATTCTGGGTTTTTCCTAACCTTGTTAATTTCCAAACTTTCCAACAGATTCATTGTGGTTCCTTTATTGCAAATTATGTAGAATTTTGAGATCTTTTATTGTGATTTCATGCCTTGTAGTTTTTATATGTTCGAATATCGCAGATTTACCATCGGAAGAAATATATTTCATCTGGTTTGTCCAACGTACGCTGTTGGACATTCACCACATTCAATTCTATACACCCCAGATTTTTTATATTTGTCTGTTTTTTGGTTGGCATTAAATAATAATTTGCTTAAGTTTAACTCACATGAAAATGATGCTGTTATATCAAATTTTGAAATATAGTTGGAAATATTATTATTATAATTGACCAATATAACTTATACTAACATATCTTTTTCTGGATTTTCCATTATGAAATATAGTAACCGGAAAGTTTGTTTCTGCGCTTTACGATTAATAATTCCTATGCATTTTTTAACACGAATTATTAATCGTAGAGAGCAGAAACCAACTTCCCGGTTACTATATTCCATAATGAAAAATCCAGGAAGAAGATATGCTAGTATAAGTTATATTGGTCAATTATCAAATAATATTTCCCCTTTAAGCCTTTTGATATAGGGGGTCCAAGTGAGTCGCTGGTCAAGGGTTACCCCAAGATATGCTTACAAAACATGAATATCCTAAAAACGTTATCACACCACCACTGGGGTTGCGATGAAGAAGTCTTGCTGAAATTATACAGATCTCTTATTCGCTCCAAATTAGATTATGCAAGTATAGCTTACTCCACGTCGAGCAAATCCAACCTTAGGTCTTTGAACACTGTACCGAACACAGCTCTACGCATAATTCTAGGTGCTTTTCGATCCAGCCCGACTGAGAGTCTCCATGTAGAAGCACGTGAACTGCCCCTGTGTCTACTAAGGAAACAAAATATGATATCATATGTTTTCAAAATATCCGCCATCCCAAATCACCCTTTACACAACATTATAAAGAGTCCTAGGCACCTAGCTACTACAAAGCCAAGAATTTTGCCATCAGTCCTGGAATGTTTCCAACAATTTCCAGAATTGGCAGACTTAAGATCAGTTACCCCAATGATCCTCTCTGAACATGCTCCCTGGACAAGACATCAGGCAACGGTCAACACTTCTTTAAATAGATACGACAAACAAACAACACCTGCCACCATATTCAAAAACTCCTTCCTCGAAATACTAGATAAAGGGAAATATGACAAATCAATTTACACTGACGCTTCTAAAGATTCACAAGGCCTAGCTTGTTCCATCATCGAAAACACCAACTCACCAACATCATATAAACTTCACCCTGCATGCAGCATATATACTGGCGAATTGTTCGCCATATACAAGTCCCTCCAAACCGACATGCTCCCAGGCCAAAAAATTGCTGTTATCACAGATTCTCTTTCTGCTATTCAGACTATCTCAAACATTTACACACAAAATGTATTGTCCCAACACATCCAAGAGAGATGCCATGATCTAAAAGCCCGTAAAAACATACCCATCACAATAATCTGGACTCCATCCCATATGGGCATAAGCGGGAACGAGCAAGCAGACCGAGCCGCGAAGGCAGCAAGAACCTCCGAGCTCACTACATCCGACTTTCTTCCTCATACAGATCTCATCAAGAACCACCCTGAAAAAGCAATCTGTCCGAGAGTGGCAAACCCTATGGGATACAGGCAACCAGAAATTATATGAAATCCAACCTAAATTAGACAGTACTACAAAAATAACCTGTCTTAAAAGACAGGATAAAATTAAAATCAGAAGGCTCAGAATAGGACACACCAAATTAACTCACGGACATCTAATGACGAATGAAAATCCCCCCAGTTGTGAATACTGCAGAACACGGCTTACGGTACAACACATCATACTACACTGCCCTCGTTACGGTGAAGCACGCCGCAAATTTGGTCTGAAGGATAACCTTAAAGACAATCTCAGCGCGCAAGAAGAAGCCGAAGCAATACTGGACTTTCTGAAAGAAATTCAAATAAGTAAACTTTTATAATCAAAATTTTTCTTCAAATCGTATACTGTCAATATTTTAAATTTTGGATGTATTTTGTTTAACTAACTAGATATATATTTTGATGTAAACTGTTCCTCGTGTCAATGGCCAAAGATGTCGAGACACGTAAATTAAATAAATAAATAAATAAATAAATAATATTTCCAACTATTTTTCAAAGTTTGATATAACATCATTTTCAAGTGGGTTGAACTTAAGCAGATTATTATTTAATAACAAAAAACAGACAAATATAAAAAATCTGGGGTGTATAGAATTGAATGTGGTGAATGTCCAACAGCGTACGTTGGACAAACCGGACGAAATTTTGAATCTCGTTTTGAAGAAAATATTTCTTTCGATAGTAAATCTGTGATATTTGAACATATAAAAACTACAAGGCATAAAATCACAATACAAGTTCTCAAAATTCTATATATTTGCAATAAAGGAACCACAATGAATCTGTTTAAAAGTTTGGAAATTAACAAGCTTAGGAAAAACCCAGAATTCCAAACTGTAAACAACCAATTAGACCTCAACTCCTCTCCACTCCTAAATCTTTAAGGGTTAGATATAAATAGTTTTACCTGATATGTCTTCATTTACTTGACAATGACGTCATAGTCGAAACTGGTTGTAGCTATATTTAAAATATATTGTGTGGAAATAGACGAAAAGCATTTTTATTTTTGTTTATTCCCGTACTTGTCAATTTCTAGGGCTTCCCAAATGTATATTTTCAATCCCCTACTCTCTCTGTGTAAAATATGAAAATCTGTACTGATTGAATGATTCCCATCTAATAAATGGTAGGAATACTAGGAACCTATATTATTGTCTATATAATTTAATAAGAGGGATTGCATTATATAAAGTCATCAAGGAAAATCATCAAGGGATCAGGTTATACGTATTCCGCAACGTAAAATCTTCAACGGTGAATTATAGAAAATGTCAAGTCACCCTGACTCAAAATCTGCCTACAGCTGTTTCGATTTTATAAGATCTCATCAGTGCAGCTTATTTGACTCGGAGTGAAGTAACAAATTTCTAATTGTTCCCAATATAAAATTTGATCGGAAGCACTATTTGGATAACAACCCAGAGCGCCCTCCACAAAAGTTATTGGAAACCAACAATTCTCCGTTTAGATCGAAAATGCAGTTTCCGTCGCGAGAATACGTACTGCTTGACATGAAGATATCTACTCTACAACAGTGGCAAATATGATTCCAGAGTACACTAATATAGTGTTTTAAAAACTCGGGATATACCGTAGAACGGTGCTATTCTAGATTTTTTTTTCATTATTTTCAATATTGCAGAAAGAGTAATTGAAAATAATCTATTTTGATATGCTTTTTGGATAGGTTTATATACGACCAAATATTATTTCATGATGAATAGGTCCCCATTCTTACAGGGTGCTGGAAAAAAATTGTTTTAGGCCCGTCTAAAATAGCCTCGTGGGTCGGGGATATTTTAGAATCGGTAAGAATAACGCATAAATTATAGTTACCTCGTATATGGGGTTAAATTGGAAAACATACATTTTCAAATTAAGAATAATAAAAGGTATGTAGTATTGATAATTTAAAGAATGGAGTGATTTCCGAAGACCGGGGATATTTTGGAATGATTATAATAACGCCATCCAGAATAGCCCCGATCTTCAAAAAGGACCATACAAAATTTTGGGGTAGCATAATGTTTATAACTTTTTTGCACAATGATACTAACAACAATACCATTTTTTATATAAAACTTAACTGCTACAACTCTCACCCACGACGCACTAGCACTGAAAGTTTGACAGGCTCAAATATTGGTTGATTTTCCGCCTCACTTCCAATGCCTAACAGACCATAATCACGCTTACGAATACTGAAATCATCTAAAGTCTGAATAAGTAAGGTTATGTACTATACTATTACAGTGTTGTTTACGCGGAATAATTGTGTTTTACCTAAACAGGATTGCCAGATGAAGTAACAGGTTATGAATTCTAAAATATCCCCGCATTTCCAATTTAGCCCCGTTCTACGGTACTCACAAGAGCACGATCCGCAAATACTAGCAGCGTTGTACGCAATATACCTACAACAATCAAATCATGAAAAACATACTTGTTGACATGGTCAATTTCATACATTACATGAAGTGAACAAGGAAAATTCTTTGATAATTTAAAAATTATCAAAAAACTTTCCAAGGGATGTGAATGTAGATTTTACGTTGCGGAATACGTATAACCAGCTACCTTGGAAAGTTGTTTGATAATTTTTGAATTATTAACGAATTTTCCTTGTTCACTTTATGTAACGTATGAAATTGACTACAGTCGACAATTATGTTTTTCATGATTTACGACAAATTAATTTTTACTATCATTTATTAGATGAGAATCATTTTTTCAATACAGATTTTCGTGTTTTACATTGAGAGTAGTGGATTGAAATTGAACATTTGGAAAGGCTCAGAATCAGAAGGTATATGAACAACAAATAGGCTCAAATCATTCCATCCTGCTGAATACATTCAATATCTGATGTAGTTTGTACAAGTTTTGTAAAAAGGATTACTTTCCCATCACCCCACTATTCAATTTATTATTGTAATCGTTTCTTTTAGGTATTACAATTTATGTAAGTTGAATTATAAAGAGTACAGTATTCATTTTTTCGAATGGAGCCACTGTGTGGTGAAATGCAGCGTCATAGACTCAATAAAATTTATCGTTTAAATTAAACATGTGTTTTTTCGTATACCTACTGTTTTTATGAATTTTAACTAAAAAACGGCCTCATCAATTAATAATTGACAAATGAAATTATTTAATATTGAATATTCAAGCCCTCTACTTGATGTGAATACATCTCAACTAGGAATGAGATGAAGGAACTTGTTTATAAGATATTTACACAAAATTTTTTGAAAAAAACAACGAAAATAAGTGGAAAGCTCTTAGAAACGAGTTCTTTCATGTCGTTCGTAATATTAACTATACATAAATGAATCAGTGAAATTGAAATACATAAACCGAATGTTAATGTAGTAGTGTGTTTAAAAATTGTATATTCTTAATAATTTCGAAATACGAAACTCCCAAGTACTACAAAAACCATTATTTATTTGAAGGGTTAGAACGATTGGTGTAATCCATGAAACTTTTTTTGAAGAATGATAGAGTGAGTGAAAAATTATCCTGAAGAATGAGCATAGAATAAGCATGTTTGGAAGACTAATTCAGGAATGAATTCGAAAATTTTTTTGACTTCTTGGATTCACCACTTCACATAGGGCTGAATATCTTCATAGAATACAGAAAAGTAAATTCTGAAAAGATATCTGGAAGTATGGTTAAAACACAAAACCTTATATATATATATATATATATATATATATATATATATATATATATATATATATATGTGTGTGTGTGTGTGTGTGTGTGTGTCTGTGTGTGTGTGTTCAAATTAAATTCTGCCTAATTCACTTAAATAATTATATATGATGCGTTTCTTTATATTAACCAGCATCAGATACAAAGGATTCTGGTAACTCTTGGATATTTAATTAATTAAGGGAAAATGTGATATATTTATGATTTGATACAATGTATAGATGTATTTGGCTCTACCTGAAGAATAAGTAGAATCGAAAAATGATTTTGTCTCGAGATACTATTTTATAATCTAAAAGGTTGAATCTAAATATATACATGAATAACATGACAAGAAATAACATGACAGAAAAAATGTATGAGTATGATTTTCGCATAGTTTTTTGACGCTTGACGTCAGTCAATTCGGGGTTGAGTATCATGTGCGTAAAACGTTGTAGTTTAAATAGAAGCAATGCATTTCGTTAATAAATAACGGATTCTTATATAACGAAGAATATTGAAAATAGTTTCAATTTAATATAAATCACTTCTACTTCAGTCAAATCGCAGAGCTCTAATTAAAATTGTCAACCGAATGACTTTTCTTTAACCCTCCGTAACTAACATACGGTCTGTGCTAGGCCGCACAGAAAGACAGGCCAGCATGCGGTGCGTGTGACGTCACAAGACCGGTCCAATTTTTACGTTGGTTTATATGGCGCGCATGGGGTTTTTGTACATTTTTAGGTTGTTTAAAACATAATTTGATATCTTCTGTGGCATAATATATTGGCAAGATGAAAAATGCATGTAATGTAACTTTTAATTTTCCATTTATTAAAAACAAAACATATATTTATCCCAAGTTAAATTGATGAATATAAAAATAAAGTTACCAAGTTTGGCGACTTATAATGTAAATAAAAATAAATTCTATACTAAAACAAAAAACACAGGTATATTTTCCAATATGCATAATACATATAAAAAGCGTTTTGACTAGAAAACAAAAACTAAACATTATATTTAACGAAATAAATACATAAATTCTATCTATATCAAAACAAAAAAAACATAAAATTTTAAAAAAATATATCAAGAACTGAGCAAAAATTGAAGATTACAAGCAAAAACATAGTAAAAATAATAAAACATAAATATTAAAAACAAAACATATTTTTCCCTAGTTGATGAATATAAAAATAAAGTTACCAAGTTTGTTGACTTATAATGTAAATAAAAATAAATTTTATACTAAAATAAAAAAAACATAAAATTTTTAAAAATATATCAAGAACTGAGTAAAAATTGCAAGCAAAAACACATTAAAAATTTTAAACCATACATATTAGAATAAAAAAAATATATTAATATTAATTGCTTGAAAGCTTATCAATTTTCCTTTTTTTTGAGATTTTGCACTAGATGAAATTTCATTTTTTTTGAAAACATCACTTTTTACTTTGGAATAATTATTTAAAAGTATATTCGCAAAAGTGCTTGCGATCTTTTTGCTTAACGAGTCCCAATGACCAACTTTATCACAAGGAATAATTATCTGCTCTATTGACGATAGGCTCAGTTCAATAAGAAAAGCTTTATGAGACTCCAAACGTAAAAACTGTTCTTCAAATCTTTCCCTCAAAAGGACTTGAAATATTGTGTGCATATGTACGATAATATTAACAGAAAACAGCTTATTTTTCTGCTGATTTTTCCCGCTGCAATTTTATTTTTATTACTACAACAGCATCGTTCTCTCGTAAGCGACGATATGTGAATTCAAACCGTTGAGACCGGCTGCGTGACGTAGTTAGCGAGAGAGATAGCGCTATATGCTGGCCTGTCTTTCTGTGCGGCCTAGGTCTGTGAGACCGACAACTTCAATTTTCTTCGCAAAAACGATACCGCGCCAACTTATGTTTCTGCGCGTTTCAGTAGTTTCCTATTTCGTCATCTTAGTGGTACTAGGACAGTCGTTCATGACGCTTATGTGTTGAGTAACTATCACTTTCGGTCTTGTGGACCGATGTTAGTAGGCGTGCAAGTGATTTTCTGAAAATACTAAGTAAGTCAATATTCTTTTTTTATTATGAAACAGGAGTCTTAATTTATATTTGGTACCCGTTTTGTTTAAAAAGACTAAATAGAACATTTTGCTCAACAGAATGGCTGATTGGAGTTATGAAAAGGAGCAAGAAAGGCTAGAACGCCTATGGCAGGAATCGATCGATGAACCAGAAAATGAAGCCGCAGAAAAAAGCGATTATAGCCTGGAAGATGGCGATTTTGAAATTATGCATCTAAAAAGAACAAAAAAACAAAGTATAACTGTCTTTTCTGCTATAAATTCGTGTGCCTGGAACATCTAATTCCACTGTGCTCAGGATGCAGCTTGAAAATGAATACTTGATTCAATCTTGTTTTTTCAGTTTACGGTAGCCTTTATGTTCTTGGTACTCTACTTTTGTTATTAAGTATATACTTATTTAGTTATCTGTTTTTGTTTATTCATTTCAGAGTTTGTTCTTCTTTTTATTTCTCTAATGAAAATGTTTATGATTTTTAATTGAAGAAATTTAATTTTTTTAATGTTTATTATAGGACTGAAGTTATAAATAAAGTAAAAATTATCAAAAATTGTCAAGAAGTGTTTACTTAATCAAACTCTGAAATAATAATAAAAATATTGCACATTATAAAACAATTATTAACGTTTAATTGAAATTGGTCTCTGAAACCGATGTTAGCTACGGTGTACTACGAACGTATGTTAGTCACGGAGGGTTAAATACCGTATAAAATTGTTTCATATACTTCAAGGAAACATCTTATTTTTGTACTTTCACTATGATTAATCTATAACAATATTTAAAGTGTGCTATTTTTCTAGAATTTTAATTAAAACTAACCCAAGTTACTGCCAACAGAGGACTTTTCATGTTTTAAAAAGCAGATTACTTTCCCCAATATGAAACTGGTTTTTGGAGTTTTCATTTGAGGATGTAAAACAAAAAATTGAGGATGTATGAAATAGAGAGATCTACTCTCATTGCAATAGAAACTCATTCAAAATGCCGACAAAAAAGTATCGACAAAAATCATGAAGATATTTCATTACAGAACTAATTGTTAGTATATTTGAATATTTCCACTTGCCACGAATATATTTTCATGGATAGACTTATTCGGAATAATTTGTTCATATTTGTATTCTTCACTGAAACAAACATCAAACTGAAATGTAAATATTCATTTTATTTCGTTAAATTATGTTCCTAAAATAAAATATCACAATAGCTGTAAACACAAATAAAACACTTATGTGATAATCCCCCTCTCAAACGCTGATTCGTAAGTACTGCAACATACTGACTGAAAAAGAATCACATAAAAATCGACGCTTTTCCAAATCAAATCATATATACGATGTCACCCGCATTAAAAAGGATAAAACGAAACATATTTATCTTTAAAGTCTTTTCCTTTTCAATTGTATTTGGTAGAATATCGAGCCTGATAATCCTTTATGAATTTTTCGGTTATTGACTGATGGTCGAAAGTATATGAAAAAATATTTCTGCATAGGCAACGAAGAAAATGATTTAGCAGTTATTTCAAAATTGCAATTGAATTGAGTAAATTAAGCAGAATTTTTACTTTCATTTATTGGCAAGTCTTTCAGTTACTCCAAAATAATGTCAAAAAGAGGTTAGCTACTTACCTGGGGATTCTTCTAAATAGGTGGATATATGTGAAAAATGAAATATTAATTATCATTTTCATTCTGTTTCGACTTGTATCTTACTTAAATTTCTAAGTTTTCATTCAGTTTTGATGAGTATCGAATTATTGGGAAAGCTAGTTTTAATGAGCTTCAAACTGAATGAAAATTAAACTGAAATTATTTGAACATGCAATTAACAACACCATAAAAAAGACGTAAAACTCTTGATTGTTCAAAGTATTCATATTATATTAGAGGTAAATAGAGGTGGTATTAATATCATTTGAGACTGAATAGGCCCTATTTACAAAGAATTTATATATATATATATATATATATATATATATATATATATATATATATATTATATATATATATATATATATATATATATATATATATATATATATATATATATATATTTATATATATATATATATATATATATATATATATATATATATATATATATATATATATATATATATATATATATATATATATATATATATATATATATATATATATATATATATATATATATATATATATATATATATATATATATATATATATATATATATATATATATTTATTACCATCTATTACCTAAATTTTCACAATAGAAGAAAAGATATATTTTCTACAGAAATAATTTTCTGGCCGAACAAATGTTGAATCCCCATATTGCAATAAGTGCAACAAACAGATTGAGGTGAAGTTCTTTGTAGCATATTTTGTACAATTGATTCAGATTTTGAGTGCCCATTTCGTGAACAGTTGTTCAATTGGTTCATTGAGTTTGATGTGACAAAAAAACTGAATATTATGATGAAATATAGAAGAAATAAATGTTCAGTCTCTTAGTCAATGAAAGGATTCGATACACTCAAATGAAGTGTGATATATATATATATATATATATATATATATATATATATATATATATCTATATACATATATATATATATATATATATATATATATATATATATATATATATATATATATATATATATATATATATATATATATATATATATTATATATATATATATATATATATATATATATATATATTATATATATATATATATATATATTTAGATAAATATACATATCTCCTAGCGTTTTCATTTTCCAAATAATGCTGAAAACTCATTATGTTACAGACAATGCCACCGAAATCTTCTGAAATGGTCTTTTTAGTGCTATGAAATATTTCTGAGTGGATTCATACAATTAACCGATTAATAATATTTCTATTACTCAGCCGGATGATGCCATATCTTGAGCGATTATGGCTTGCGAATGAATCGTCCGTTTCACTATACATCAATAAATTATTCATAATACCAAACATTGAGTTAGGGACCTAGATGCATTAGTTTTTTGAAAGCTTTCCGAAACTCCGGATTGAAGATGGTATATATGATAGGGTTGACGAAACTATTCATATATCCAAGCCATGTTGTCAGCAGAAACGTAGCCACTCCTGGTTGACAGGGAAATTGCAGTTTGGTGCAGATGGCATCCATGATGTTACAGGTGAAAAATGGAACCCAACAAATGAGGAATACTCCTGAAAAAAAATGCACATGATGAAATTTCAAAAAATATTCAGAACACGTCAAAGTGCTGGATGAATATCATTCCTATAAGAAAAATCTGGGATAGTGGTCATACAAGACAAATCTATTAATACGTTCATTCAATTTTGAGAAATATTTTTTATATAAATGATTCAAGGGCGTAGTCAGGATTTTATTTTTGGGCTTGAGAAGGATGTGATTTCTTTATGAGCTATTAAACACATTTATATTTTTTCTGACTACTTTAGTGTGAATCATATTTCTGTAATTGAGGTTTTGAGGACACATTTGGTAAAGTACAAGAATACAACCGGGACCAGTCATGTTCTACTGAAAATTGACGTTTTAGTGTAAGTAAGGAGGGGTGTTCAACCACCTGCAGTACCTGTACAAATTACCCGCAGGACACAAAGAGGACTTGCAGTACAGGCGCAGGACCCGCAGTACAGGTGCAAGACCTGCACTACAGGCGCCGGACCTGCACTACAGGCGCAGGACCTGCAGTACAGGTGCAAGACCTGCAGTACAGGCGCAGGACCAGCAGTATAGGAGCAGGACCACAAGATCTGCAGAACAGGTGCAGGACCTGCAGTACTGGCGCAGGACTTGCAGTACATGCACAGGACCTGGAGTACAGGCTCAAGATCAGCAGTACATGCAGTAGGTGTACATATAACAGACAGGTTGAACAAATCTCGGAAAATAGGAGGGGTATTCAACCACCTGCAGTAGCTGTATAAATTACCCGCAGGACACAAAGAGGACTTGCAAAGCACAGAACCGCGCCGATTTGAAGTAACCAGAGATCTGGAGAGCTCTCCCAAAATACTGAAACAGGAAGTTCTGAGAGCAATAAAGAACAGCAAAAGCGGAAACTCTCCTGGACTAGATCGAATTCATATAGAGATGATAAAACTTTTAGAAGAAGAACACATAGATACGTTGGTTCAGCTCTTTAATGAAATTTATTCCACCGGTGTGATTCCCCAGGAGTGGCTGAGATCGGAATTTATTCCGATTCCGAAAAAAGCAAGCGCAATAAGATGCGACGAATACAGGCTTATAAGCTTAATGAGTCATATCCTCAAACTATTCTTAAAAATCATTCATTCCAGGATATTTGAAAAATGCGAGCAGGATATCAGTCAGTCACAGTTCGGGTTTCGTGAGGGAATGGGAACCCGAGAAGCATTGTTTGTCTTGAACGTGTTATTTCAGAAGGGTAGAGATCAGCAAAAGAAGGTATATACATGTTTTATAGATTATGAGAAGGCGTTCGACCGCGTAGATCATTTAAAACTCTTAAAAATATTGGAGTCAAGGGGACTAGATAAAAACGATATTGCAATAATCCAAAATTTGTATTGGAATCAAACAGCAGTAGTAAAATATAATAATATAACAACCGAACCAGCAACCATACAATACGGTGATCGACAGGGGTGTATCTTGCAACGCTTGCTAAATCAACTTACCGCAGTCGGAGATCGTTATGGCCTTAAAGTAAATACCACGAAAACAAGAATACTCATAATATCAATAACCCCAGAGCCGCCTATAAATATTAGCATATATAGGAAACGAATAGAAGTGGTAGAAAAATTTAAATATTTGGGGACCTGGATTAGCAACAACCTAGATCCAGATGTAGAAATTAGGTCCAGAATCGAGCAGGCAAGAGCCACCTTTAACCTGATGTGGTCACTCCTGTGTAATTCCACCCTAACTCCTACATACCGATTTGTGAAATGTTATATACACTCAGTTGAACTCTAAAGCTTAACACCATTAACAAAATAGAAGCCTTTGAGATGTGAGTACATCGTAGATCAAAATACCTTGGACAGCGCATGTCATGAACGAGGAAGTGTAGAGGAGAGCTCAGTGTGAGAGAGTTGGTGCACACAGTTAAAAAACGAAAAACAGCCTACCTAGGTCATATAATGCGTGGGAGTAGATATGAGATCCTGAAGCTGATAATGGGATGAAAAGTTGAGGGCAAGCGAGGCATAGGAAGAAAGAAGCATTGATGACTGAGGAACATCAGAGATTGGACAGGCATGGGTGCTCACTCACTATTTCGAACTGAGGAGGATCATCAGTGGTTCCCCGAGATTGTTGCCAACCTTCAATAAATGAAGACGGCACTCTAAGAAGAAGAATAAAGTAACAAAACTAAGAAAGCAGTTAGGCCTTGTAATTTACTAGATAACTATGTAATATCTCATCTGTACGTAGAGTTAACTTAAATTTTCAGTTTCATCGCCACCTCCTGTAAACTAAAAGATCGACGGGAACAAACTATGATGGAGATGAAAATAACAATGTTTGAATAATAAGCGAATAATGATCATAGCGATTAAAACGATGATGAAATTATGAAGGTGCAAATGAAGATTATGGGATCACATCGAGTTCTCTAGAATTCAGTGAGGCCTTCACTTAGTGCGATAACGGCTAGTCATAACTATCCTAAAAGTTTGGAATGCTTATCTAAATCAACAATACATCTAACCAGCTTTCGGGTAGTTTAATTAATATTCCTCAAAGAAAATATTAGAACTTATACTAGTTCAACTAATACATCCGTGAATTATTTTCTGCATATAGTCAGATTTGTGCGTAATATCCTTATTCGAATCATGCATGACCTAGCGAGACATATTGTTTTGTTCTCCACTTGTTGAGGAGCAGGCAAATCTGACAAGCTTTCGAGCTTAGGAGCTTTGAAACTCTGGCCGCGGGATTATATGTTAATGAATTCGTTATAGACCATCCGGAGAGAATGTGGGAAAGCCCTGGGGTAATGACTAAAGTTTCATTAATTCGAGAATGAATAAACTGATATGGAACTATGGGCTATTTGAGACTATTTGAATTTGATTAAATATTTATATATATATATATATATATATATATATATACATATATATATATATATATATATATATATATATATATATATATATATATATATATATATATATATACATATATATATATATATATATATATATATATATATATATATATATATATATATATATATATATATAAATATATAATGAATAATTTTACCCGTCTATGTTATATGGAAATAGTAAAAGTTTAGCACGTCAAACTATTTTTAATATGAAAATAACTTCTACCAACAAATTGATGGTGCAGCAATGGGAAGTCCTATTTCCAGTGTAATAGCTCAATTAGTTTCAGAATGTTTAGAAGAAAATGTATTGAATAATTCGAATGAACGATTTATAACTTTCAAAAGGTAAGTCGATGATTGCCTTATAAAACCATCAGAAGATTTTATTGATGATATTCTTAAAAAATTCAACGATTTTAATAGAAAATTGCAATTTACTCTAGAAAAAGAAACAAACAATACATTAAACCTTCTTGATATTACTCTCATACACAAAAACAATGAAATTATCACAAATTGGCATAGAAAAGAAATTTTTCACAAAGAACATTGAACTACAACAGTAGGTACACATCATTTGTCAAAAAAGAAGAGTTTAATTATCGGATATATAGACAAAGCACTTAAACTTACTTAACCTACACACATACATGGAACATTACAAGATGTCCATGAATTATTCTTAAAAAACGATTACCCAAAAAAACTTATACAGAAAATCACTAAAAATAGAATTCATAAACTTTACAACACATTAGAAACGTCAAACAAAGAAAATATCAACAATAAATCATATATAGGACAAACTTTTCAAAATTCAGAAGAAAGATCAAAAACACACAAATATACCAAAACACAAACCACAGCACTAATCAAACATAAAAACAATGAGAATCATATTTTCAACTTTAATAGCACAAAAATTTTAGAAATAGAGAAAGATCAAAAACGCAGAGAAATTTTAGAAATGTTACATATTCAAAAAAAATTAAATAATGTCGTAAATAATAGAACAGATAAAAAAAATTTAAGTTCAATATACGCAGATTTGATTCTTTCATTTTTCTAAGAAACAACATGAATCAAAACAAAATAATTCAACAAACAAACTTAAACCATAACAACTCATCTTCTTAGACAAAATCTAAACATCTAGAATTTTCAGTTTTTCTAAAAAGAAAGTTTAGTTTAGAATTTGATCTCCAAAATTACAAGTAATGTCTTTTTAAAGACAAATCCAACAATCAAATATTTTATACCTATTTTGTACATTACGTGGGTAAAGGTTTCTGTGGTTCCCTTTCCATCTAATATCAACAGACCTGACTATTGATATTGGACTAAATAGCACGTAATTAATAACTGAAGACGGCCATAGCCGTAATAAAAAATTTTTGACAAAAAGATAAATAGTACCCTACTCTTTGACTTTTCAAAATGAAAATAATTTGAACCTATTTCGAACATAACGTGGGTAAAGTTTTCTGTGGTTTCCTTACCATCTAATAATAACAGATTTGAATGATAATATTGGACTGAATATCACGTAATAAATAACAGAGAACGGCCACAGCCGAAAAATTTTGATGAAACACAGTAGTCTTTTTTAACTATTCAAATTTTTTCAAATCAATAAATGTCAAAGAAATTTCAATATTTAAAAGTTTTGATAAAGCCACGAATGTATATTGATTTTATTGCTACGAACGTGTTTCGATAACACGAAGAATTCTGCTTTCTATATATATATATATATATATATATATATATAATATATATAAATATATATAGAAATTTGAAAGATATTTATATATATATATATATATATATATATATATATATATATATATATATGTATATATATATATATATATATATATATATATATATAATATATTTAAATATATAGATAAATTTGAGCTGCAGTAACGCATGGCTAGGAAAGTAGTACATAATTGAAATGAAACTCACCAAGAACAATAGCCAAAGTTTTCGTTGCTTTTCGTTCTTTCTTTGCTGATGACTTTTCTCTCTTCTTTCTGCTAGCTTTATTCACTTTGTATATTGTGAACCTTGGAGCAGCAATTGCTTTTTTCTCCTTTTTAGACCCTGTAGAACCAGTAGACTCTGTTTGTGTTATAGTAGGAAGTGCTCTGTAATGGAACGAGAATGTATTACCTCTACAAGTTTTACTTAGGTTATTCAGAAACGTCAAAGATGCGTGCACAAAAAAATTAAGGTAACAAAATAAAATTATGTGGAATTAAATTATGGTGAATATGAATTACTAAGCAGTTATAAAGATAAGATAGTAAAATATAATTTTTATAATTTAAAACCAGATTTGATGGGATTCAAGTATCGCCCGAGTCAAATACCTCTTACGCGGTATTTTTATTAAAATCTACTGGAACATACTGAATAACACCAACAGATTGAATCATTGGAAATATCTCGTATCCTATTGGATCTGTATATTTTTTATCGTAAATAATTTCGTGGAAATATTCATTTGGATAATATTCAATAAAGAATGTTTAAAAAATATTGGAAGCAATTTTGTAAGGAT
Organism: Cynegetis impunctata; assembly: GCA_030704885.1. NCBI lineage: Eukaryota > Metazoa > Arthropoda > Insecta > Coleoptera > Coccinellidae > Cynegetis > Cynegetis impunctata. The sequence continues at coordinate 456,969 of JARQZK010002940.1, read as the reverse complement.
CACTTTGTGAAATCTTTCTTTAAAGTGGACTTACTAAGTTTCAATTTGACTCCAGATACTTTTCAAATAAAATATTTTTTTTATCCATCAAACTGACACGACAGCGTTGCTAGGCGCGTGTTTCAGCTGTATTCGTATGATGATTATTATTATTATTGAAGAATGAATTGTGAAAATGATTCATTAGAAGTTGAGGATAGTGCTGATGAAGTCACTCCATATAAATGTAGAGATATGGGTATAATATCAATGTGTTATTATAGATTACGTATGAAAGTGGAGAATTAATTAAAATTTTCAGACAATCTAAAATTTGAAAATTTTGGAGTTTTCTCAAAATGATGTTTATATTTAGCCCGCGGTATGAAAATTTTATAAGAAATGAAATCGAGCGCTTACTAAAGGTAAAACATTAATTTTCTTTGCCTGAATTACTATGCGCACCTTCCACTTCGAGATTATTAGTATACCGCCGCATATTTTAGGGTATACCGGCAGCGGTTGATGCATGCATAGGTATTTATATCTAGTGATATTTATATTTCGGCACAAAAAAAACAAAATTATGAAGCGATCGAATTTAATCAAATATTGAAAGATATAAGAAAAACTGATTTGAATGACAATTAATAACGAAGAATAAGAATCTAAAAAACACGTAGTTGCGGTTCATATTTTTTTATTGTCAATTTATATTCATTGTTTACATTCTCATTGACTCCTAATAAGTTACTATTCATTTCAGTTTTTTATTTCGTGTCTGGTTTTCTATTTGTCTGTATTTCATTTCATATTGAGTTATTTTGTTCCATCAATGATTTATATTCATTTTATTCTATATAGATTCTTAATTTATTTCTTATATATATATTGTTTTTTTTGTTTTATTTTTTTTCTGCTACTTTGTTTCATTGATTTTATTTTTTTTGTAGTTCTAGTTGAGTAGAAAAGCTTTGCTGGACTTCGCCTCTCATAATCAATAAAGTCCTTATTATTATTATTATTATTAATATTATTGATTGAATTAACAAACAACTGTCTGTTATTTAACGTATGTATGTATGTATGTTTGATCAATTGCATATAATATCTTTTATATGATATTATATAATTATTATTGGAGTTTAGGCCGCATAAATTAGGGTATGCCGGCAACAGTTGATGCATGTATAGGTATATAGGAAAAGCTACAGAGATTTGCAGGGAGCATTTTGTGTAAAAAGTGTTAGAAGAAAACCAGCTGCGCCATTGTTTGTGAAATAGTTCCATATGATATAGTGATATGTTTTTCATTCGACTTTATTATTTATAACTTTGTTATTAACAATTTTATGCTAAAATTTTTTTTTCAGTTTTTTGCTTTTAAAATTGAAACTATTAGAGTAATCGTGATGGTGTCAATAGGCTAATTATAGAAAATGAAAAGACAAAGAAAATGAGAGGTCAGACGACTCGATCAATTCCTTAGTTTAAGAGAAAATCGGTAAAAACCGTCCAAAATGCAGTTTTTTCAAAAATTTTTGACTCGGTTATTTTTTGAGTTATACCGTAGATCCTGCGGTAAGTATTTGTTATTGATATAAACTTCATTTGTGCGAAGATCAGGATTTTTTCGATGCATACTTTTTGATCTGTGTCCATTTGATTGTGTTATTTCCGTCTTTCTGAAGGAATATCCGCAATTTGAAGCAGAAATGTTTTTTCTTATCGATATGTAGCATACCGTTAAAAAGTTTAATAAATTTTTAAGAAGTTTTTAGGGGAGAGTGAAGCTTTCAATTGTTGTTAGTTTTTTCAACATTGAATTTCTAAGATGATTCATTTTCACAAAATCAATAATTTTGTGGAATAAAAATCCTCGTATGCGCCTTTGGTACCCGCAGTTGTAATGAAAACTATCAACTATTTGAACAAGCACACATTACGGAATACTCAGTTGAAAAAATTGGGCTTTTACAGGTAATATTAAAAAACTTATTAGCGTTTAAAGGCGGAATTTTGGGAAATTTGAGAAAAAAAATTATATCTCCTTAACCGTGAGTCTTAGGACCCAGGTTCCAAAAACAAAAGGTAGCAAATGACCCCAAAAATTCCATAAAAATTTTTGCTTCATGTGCCGAACACTCTGTACACACACATATATATATATATATATATATATAAATATATATATATATATATATGTATGTATATATATATATATATATATATATATATTTATATATATATATATATATATATATATATATATATATATATATATATATATATATATATTACTTCAACTCCTTATCTTTCTTGGGGAGAACCGTCTCTCTAAATACAATAAAAATTCTTAGTTCCGCATTGAATGTGTTGTTCTTACAAGAAACATTGTCGATAGAAGGCGATGTAGAAGTTGCCTTGTCGATAAAATATAAATATAAAGATAGCAATGAAAATTCAATATATGAATTATTTTTTTCGTAATCCCATACTGTTATTTTGATTTAACGGTATTCAGATGACAATTGAAGAGTCAGTGTTAACGGACGCCGGCCGTTATAATTTCATAACGGCCGGCGGCCGTTAAGAAATCAGTTGTTCGAATATTTATTTCAAAACATCATTCTGCTTATAATAACAACATTGAAATCTTGGTCCACAGCGAGTTGGGAGAATAAACCTCTGATTTTCATTTCGCATAGGCTAATAATACATCTTCATTAACCACCTTTACATTCTTGCTTTTACGCCACATTTCAAAATTTTCATATTCTTTTTGATATCGCTCTTGAGTTAATTTCGGCAGTTAATCAACACTCGCTGCACTGCACATGATTCTCTATTTCTAAAGGAATTTGATTTTGTTCCTCAATTTCATCAACTCCATCCATGGTCGTCGTTGAAGCGAACTTGAGAACACAAAAAAGTGACGTTGTTTATAAAACTGTCAAACTGTTCCATGACAACAGAGTGCACGACGTTGGGATTTTTCTTTAGAATTGCGAGGTACGGGATTTTTTCTTTCTTCGGAATCAAAATATAATCTTTCAACGGGATTACGAAAAATTTTTAACGACACACGGCCGTTACGCAAATAACGGATTCGGTTAGTTATAATCCTCGGCTGCGCCTCGGATTACAATATCCAACCTCATCCGTTATTTGCTACATATCGGCCTTGTTACGTTAATAACTATATCGTACAAACTAAGTGGACGCTTCAAATCAAGTTTCTGTCAGATACATTGAGTTGTTTCATAGAAATCTCCTGCAAATACTAACTTTCGTTGTGAATATCTGATATCCTGATTTAAATTATAGAAGTATTAATGAAAATTTTCTAACTATTATGTTAAATCTTTATTGCTGTGAATTCGTCACGATCATTAATGAGTTTGAAAACAAAATCATATCCTCTCAATCTATCAAAAGGCAGGAAGTATTGATGGAACACATAACCTCACATTGGTAATGCTCGGAATTCACAAATCGGAGCGTCTACTCTCATTACACGGATGACCGTTTTGCAGTTTCGATTTCCGGTTTTTAGCTCGGGGCGTTATGAACGCATGGAATCCAGTGGTTTTGCATTAGAGAGAACCTACATTTAACAACGGCATGAATTCAAATTAATTATATATCCGAAACTACATTAAAGATTTACATAATTCATAATAAACCTTCAAAATAAATTTTTGTTTTCAAATTTCTATTATATAAAAACTTTTCTATCATTCATTAAAATATATTATCAACAGTTATACATTCGAAATTTTCTACCTACATTTGTATAAATACCATAAAAAATATTCAATAATTTTATTTTCGAGTTCAAATGGAACATATTTCTCCTTATAAAAATTATATCTTCAGTGGTAGGTCCTTCAATCAAAGAACATTAGAATTTAGTTGAAGATGTTTTCTTATAAAAATTGAAAAATGCTTTGACTAAAGTGACAGGAGTCAATTTTATATGAAATTATGTTTCAAAATAATAAATTCGCAGTTGATAAATAAGTAAATATAGATAACAGTGCTCAGTTCAATTTATCATAGAAGTCGTAAGAATCAAAATTACCATGTAAGAAATAGAACTCATAAGTCAATGAAAAAAATTTTGTACTTCAATTGTTTTTCATTAATCATGAAGTAACTAGAAACGTTTCAATTTCTCATTGATTTCATTTTAATTTGAAGAATGAATATTCAATAGATGATAAAAATAGTTAGTTAATTATATAAAAAATTCTGGTTGCTTCTTAAAAGTTTTAGTTTTTTAATGATTCGATGAATAAAAAAATTGAAAATATGTACATCAATTATGAAATCATTATTTCATGGAAATATTGAAAATATTTACATCATTTCTGTGTCAATGGAAGCTCCGTTTTTCTTGTACATTTTCTTCTTGATCTTTGGGCTTTCCATAATCATTGACGTGTCAGTTTGACTAGGAGCATATCCCGAATCATTATTACCGTTAGCATCCGCTAGAAGCGCCGGCGAAGCAAGATTTACCATCACCGAGGATATGCTGCAAAAAAAAAGATACCTGCTCAACTAAGAACGTGTCCACATTGATATGAGGTGAAATTAGATTTTACTATAACCAGACATTCTTTTTGAATTAATTGTCAAGAGAAACGTGAACTTTTAAATCTTTTATTACATCGACTTTTGAATTTGTTTCTCATATTCAATTACACAAACAAAAGTACATAATATATATAGACTTGATATTATTATAACCTAACATAGCGTGCATGTGTCGAATAGATGAAAACGTTACGTATATTACAGCCGACGTAAAAGACGGATGTGTTAGAGAATAATTTTTTATAGAAATTACGGAACATTGAACAAAACAACTTTGAGAGCCCGAATAGAGGCAACGCCCCTCTGTTCTTTTCAGAACATGCTCTCATTAAACAAAGCCCAATGATACATCAACCACCTTGATAGATCGGAAATCCAATTGCTGAACGCTCAATTTAATGAGAAGTGGAAAGTAAAAGATACTAGAATTTCTGCTTCTTCAGAGAGTAGGAAATCTAACACGAAGTCAATGCCTACATAAATATCAGCCAAATCTACGAAGTAATGTATAGGCATAATTAAAAAGAAAACGAAGCAGAAAAAAACATTCGAAATCATGCCTGGAAAAATCGAGGTCTAGAACCAGTTTAGCTCCTCGAAGAAATGGAAACCGAAGAGAACAAATCAGTTAACCCAGAACCAGAGTCGCAATCCAAAGATAAGAAGCCACTACATATAGTCATCCAGGACATTGCAATTTTTTTTTAATAGGAAATTCGCTTCGTGAAATCGAGAAACATAAGAGACGGGATCAGTGTAAACCCCGTCTCGATTGAAGACTTTCGGAGTCTAACAAGACTGTTATACTCACAAGTAGATCCTAGATGACCTCAAATGATAAAAGGAGCCTGTTTCTCGGTTAAGAGGATGCTGAACAATTTCAACAGGCTGATGCTACTATCAACGATTACCTACCCTCCAAATTACTTCAAAGGTTAAAGAAAATGAAGAACTCCCTCTACATTTACGTGCAAGTGGAGGCACCCTAGACAAAAAATGGAGGCAGCCTGTGCCACCAGTGGCAGTGCCAGCGGTTCATCATGGCCGAAGACTTCACAGCTCATCCAAATTGAGGTTGATGGTTTTGTTTCTCACGTGAATTGAGTTGACGCTAGGTATGTGCATAGATTTCTTCCATCGTTGATTGATCGTCGTCAATTTTTTGAAGTTTCAAGATAGAGATACTCCAAATTCATTTAAAATATTGAAATTTTGTACGCGAATTCTTTTGATGTTAGGAAGGCGCCATTTGGGCACTTCAAAGTGTTTTCTCTTTGCCGCCATATTTATATAACATGCATTTTTCAGATGTTGAATCATCTAGAATCACTAGAGATCCCAAATAGGTTAAGAAGTAGTATTTAAAAAAGAACATATTTCCGAGAAAAACAAGACCTTAGTGACTTCATATGAACTAACGCCCTCCTTAACTTTTTTATTTCTTATCGTACAGCAAAATGAAAAATGCTGACATACAAGGGGGAAATTGTTTCTTCCTGAAAATGCTTTTCAAGTTTCGATAACTTTGCATATATTTTATACGGGGGTCGACAAAAAGAATTTTTTTAATGAAATGCCCGAATGAATGTCCTATATATTTCTGGCCGAATTGAAAGGTTTTTTTCTGATTTCAAACATACCAGAAAGTTGATATTTGGTTCAGCTATTTTTGCGTTACTCAAGTTTGAAGTATTGATTTTCATGATTAATTTGTTTATAAATAAATCTTAATAAGACGCCGTCACTAAGATATTAGAATTTAAAAAAAATTCCCCTGTAGGTATGTCAGTTTTCCCGTATGACAAGAAATGAAGAAGTTAAGGAGGGTGCTAGTTTATACGAAGTCACGCGGTACAGTTGTATGATAAAAACTTGTTAATAATGCAGTAATACCTACTCAGTCAAAGTAATTTTGAGATTGACCGAACGTGATTAAAATATTGTAATTCTCACTGTATTCAGATTGAGAAACTACCTTGACGGAGTAGAAAAACTCCTATAATTTATCCGCAAGAATGCAATCTTCAAGTTAATAACAAGTCGACAAAGCAACCTAAGATTCATCTAACAGTTCCGGTGAACTTTATTACAACTGCTCATAATATATTACAATACTGTTTCAAATACCGTGAAAGAAATGTTTACCTTTCATTTATTATGAAGCAGGAAGTTTTAATATAGCTTGGAAGCGGACTCGGTTTTCTCCTCTTGCTTTGTATTAGATGAGATGCGTGGTTGGGAATTTGTTGTTTTTCTTCCAGATTTATACCAAATTAAGAGCGTTTTAATAGAAAAAGAACATGCAATATCCTTTTGTTGAAATAAAAAGATATTGCATGTTTTTGAGAACTTGAACTTATTCGAAATTCAAGTCCTTAATTCATATTCCATCTTTTATATTTGTGTCAATTATAATTAGTAAGTATTTTGTAATAAAAATATGAGTGAACAGCATGCAAATATATGATACAAACTGGAAGTAGTTCATATATAACTTATATATGCCAAATATCTGATTCTATGTATTGTTAAATGTAGGGGAGAGTGGTATATAGTGGAATATGTACTACTATTTGTTTGAACAACAACTGGTTTCGCTTCTTTCCCATATAAGCTCCATTTGAGTTTGAATAATTGTTTTGCACACCTAAAGTTATATTTTGTCTCTAGTTAGTTTCATTATTACTTGCTGAATACTAACAATTACGTGTAACAGTTTGGTTTGAATTGTTAAGAAGAATCATCGAGGGTAAGTAATGGTTAGAATATGTTTTAATTGAGACTGGCTGTTTTTTTCATAAAAAACGTGCCAGTGGTATATACTGCGTCTAGTTGATATGGTGCATAGTGGTACTGTCCCAGTATATACCATCAGTTGTTTTTTTTTTAATTATAGGAATGAACCACTGCTTTTATAGGAGATGCTAAAAATAAAGAGGAAACATAAAATAAAATGGAAAATATAATAAAATATGAGTGAAAATTGTCACAAAACTCTTGCAACAAATATGGAAATGGCTGTAACAGGGGTAAAAGCGGGTGAAAAGACAGGAAGGGCTGCTATAAGGTTCTATGAAGTAACTATCTACTATTTCAACAGAAGCACCAAATATGGAAGAAAGGTGGAACATTGAAGGAGAATAACTTGAAAAGATAAAAGCTAAGAAACAGAGAGTACAAAAGGCGCAAACTGTTGACAAAAGGAATTGTTGTTAAAGAATCGTCTAGTGAGAGCGACGTAGAAGAATAAATAGTCGATGAAACATCTAATTTCAGATTATATTTTCTCACAATTAAAGATGAAGATACTGTTGAAAAAACAACGTAATAATTATGCAATCTACCTGAGTTATCTGTAACAGGAGAAACTCAGAGATCAGTGCTTTCGTTTCGGAAATTATAATCTGAAATAGTTAACGATGTACTTAATATTTTATACCTTTTTCTTTATTTTTATACTATATTGTTCATTTTCATACTATATTTGTGATTTTGAAATAAATATTTCAGATGTCCCACTATAGACCATAGCGGTATTTTATAGTGGGACATGAGGTATATAGTAGTATATATATATATATATATATATATATATATATATATATATATATATATATATATATATATATATATATATATATATATAAATATATATATATATATATATATATATATATATATATATATATATATACCTATATATCTATCTATATATATATATATATATATATATATATATATATATCTATATATATATATATATATATATATATATATATATATATATATATATATATATAATTTTTTTCTTTATAACTGAAATCATTTTTGAAAAATAAATACAATATATATTTGAAGAATACAAATACATACCTAGTTTTTGCATACGAGTTTTCGCACATAGCATATCTCTATAATAACAAAAAAAGGAGTGAGCAGCAATGCTCAATCATTAGGCTGCGGTTATAGTGGATGCGTTTTCTGACGACCAACTAGTCGGACGTACACGTCAGATGTCGCAGGAATGAATCAAATACATAGTAATGTATCACTATGGTTATTGTGCTTGCGAATCGGTCGTCCGATGTCGTTAGAAGTCGTTCAAACGCTGTGATATTTCATGCGACTTTGTACGAACGTCAAAATGGATATTGAAAAATTGATATCATTAGTTTTCGACATATTCACTTTTTCCCGACAGTAATAAAACTTTTAATAGCGGACTTTCTACATACTGATAATATTCTTCAAAATTATTATTGTTGATATCCATGTTTTATGTAAGTTACAAATGACAGTCTAGGCGCGAACACAGAAAAAAATACGCATTGACTATAACCACCGTTGTCTGACGATCAGTTCTGACGTCTACGTCCGACTAGTTGGTCGTCAGAAAACGAATCCACTATAACCGCAGCCTTAAGGTCGTATTTTTCGCGCAAAATGCATCTCGTGGAGATTCGATTCTAATGGATAGAATTATATTTTGGAAAAACACGCTTGAATAGCAACACTAATTTCAAAAAATTTATTTTATAAAAAAAAATTTGCGAAGTGCATTGTGGTTGAAGAAAAACATTGGAACCAACGAAGGAACGTGGGTAACTCAACATCAAAATAATCCAAGTGCAAAATTTCAACCTTTTATTGTGAACAAAAGTTTTGCGAAGTGCATCGCGTATTGATGGAGATCCAATTCGAACGGAATAGTCACCACGAAATGCAGCGCGTTTGTGCAAAAGAGTTTAAACAAAAAAAGATTTTGAGTTAACATATTCTTAATGTACGTAAAAAACTTCAACTCTCTAACTCAATCTGCAGATAGGGAGCGTTCAAGTATTACGTAACGCAGTTTGGGGGTGGGAGGGTCTTGCAAAACGTTACGATGCGTTACATGGGCGGGAGGGGGGTTCGAACAACGCGTTACGTAACATTGTTTTCATATTGAAATAAAAAGAGGGAGTGATATACTGTAATGTTCTCAAAAGAAGGAGATTTGCATCATCGGCTCTTTTTGCCCTATAAAAGCTCTCATGCTGACTTGTGTGCCAACTGTGCCAAAAACTGCCAACGAAATTTAAAAAACAGCTAAAGAAAAACTAAAAATGGTATAGCGCTCACGTCCGTGATTCGCAATATTTTTTGTAAATAATTATTAATTAAATGCGCTTCCGAATCCTGATGTTCCATCTTGAGGAGTGCTTTGAAATCATTCTTTCCTGCCGCCACCCTATCGATGCCAAATCCTTTAGGAATCAAGCTCTCGGTACTTAGTCAGCTAAACAAAGGATCATGCAAGTTTTCACTACTTCTTGTGACCATCAGTACAATTACTATATATATATATATATATATATATATATATATATATATATATTTATATATATATATATATATATATATATATATATATATATATATATATATATATATATATATATATATATATATATATATATATATATATATATATATATATATATATATATATATATATATATATATATATATATATATATATATATATATATATATATATATATATATATATATATATATATATATATATATATATATATATATATATATATATATATATATATATATATATATATATATATATATATATATATATATATATATATATATATATATATATATATATATATATATATATATCATAAAAAGACATGAAACGAAAAATTATCTTGGGGTCCTAGGTCCAACTTTGCTAATCGCACCCATTTTAATAAGCAGGTTTCCAAAGTGAAAACTTGTTAATAAGCTAAAATCGAATAATGCATGAGAAAAATGATGGTGGATTAAGCTAAAAATGTCTGTAAGGACAGGGCCAAGTCAGGAAAACGGCATAATTAAATGTAAGATTAGTAATGAAAGTTTATTAGGACAAATTTGAGCCCATTTCAACATTTCACATTATGTATGATTATTTATTAAATAACAATAAAATAAACATTATACGCATGTATTGCGATTGAGAAATCTATTGTTTTGTTTATTATTAACGAAAACGCGATTTAAACAATAACATAGGAATTTTAGCGACTTTCAGGTATTTTGCGCAACATATTTGTGACTTTTAGGTAAAAATGGTCACTTGGGTGTTACGTAACGTTTACGGAGGGGGAGGGAGGGTTCATGTAAACGTTACGGCGCGTTACATACGGGGGAGGGAGGGTCAAAAATCTTCAAAAATTGCGTTACGTAATACTTGAACGCCCTCGAAGCTGCGTAGTTCGGCAGATTTTCCAAAACCACGAAAAAAGAAATATCTACGTAAAAATGGCGCCGGTTGGAAAAGTTGAACAAATACTTGATTTTGAAGTGAAATTTCATTATACGGAGACTTATATGATAAAGGCGAAATTTACGATAACATATATAATAAAGTAGGAATCTCTTTCAAAACAAGTGTTTTCATTATATTTCTAATAGAACTAAGATATGATGATTTACAATAATAGCATAATTTTCTCTGTTCCAATTGGAGACAAGCATCAAATTCATTCCACAAGTTTATTTCAGATAGGTACCTATCTATTTTTGAGGATATTATACTGATTATATAATTCATGTATGAATAAGCCAATAGAATCCGTGAATTTTGCCTAACTACTGCGTATAGATAAGTGAATATACCCTTGACGACGTGATATAATCGTTTTGGTGTTTCGCCTCGTGTCAAAATGTGAATGTTTTCGTACTGACGATGTTTTGACGTTTGTCAAAAAAAATTAATATTTTATATTCGTTATATAATCAGTAATAATATCACAAGAGCATCGAAAATAATCGATTATACTACCGAGTCACGAGACGTATTTTGCGAAACACCACGAGAGCGCAGCTCGAGTGGTGTTTTGAAAAAATACTCCGAGTGACGAGGTCAGTATAATCGATTATTTTCGATTGCTCGAGAGGTATTCGTTACGATTATATAACGAATAAAAAATATTAATTTTATTTGACAAACGTCAAAACACCGTCAATATGAAATTATTCATACATTTTGACACGAGGCGAAACACCAAAACGATTATATCACGTCGTCTAGGGTATATTCACTTATCTATACGCAGTCGTTATGCAAAATTCACGGATTCTATTGGCTCATTCATACATGAGTTATATAATCGTAACGAATACCACTCGAGCAATCGAAAATAATCGTTATACTGACCTCGTCACTCGACGTATTTTCTTAAAACACCACTCGAGCTGCGTTCTCGTGGATGTTTCGCAAAATACGTCGCGTGACTCGGTAGTATAATCGATTATTTTCGATGCTCTTGTGATATTGTATCTGATTATTATTCAATTCTCAAAAATTATGTTTGAGAACTTTAGTATTTAAAAAAGATGTTACCGAAATTTCAATAGACTATTATCGAATATAGAGTTGATATTTTTTATTGGCATGCCATTTTGATGAATTATATAGTTTCTGGATTTAAAAATAGAAACGCGTGAGCATCAGAGCTCCATCACTAAGGTCGTATTTTCAGCTATAATTTTTGTTCATGGAGCTGAAGAGATATGAAACTGCTTAAAATTTCAACATAAAACTTTGAGCCATGAGAAAAACAATTGAAATCCCCGAATAGCACCTCACTTACATCAGCCGAATTCATGTACAGGGTCGCCAGATAAGAATGCAAAGTGCTTTATCTCGTGAACTATTCGTCGTAGAGAGAAATTTCTCAAGTGGATTGAGTTAAAGTTTTTTTATTCAGAGAATTTATATTTTTTATGGAATTTGAAGTTTTGAGCATCTCCACAGCTTCTACTGATTGAGATATGTGGATTGAGTTAATATAAGTGGTTTATTTGGTACGTGGATTAAGTTAATGTAAGAGGTTCATGTAAGATTCAATTGATTCCACCGCAAATTTCATTTTGAAGTTTTGACCATTTGTGAGGTGGCCAGATAAGAATGCAAAGTGCTGGCTGTATCCCGTAAACTATTCGTCTTAGAGACTTACGGTAAAAAATTTTACACTAAAGTGGCCAAAACAAAATCCTGGAAATTATTTTCATGTTTCCAAGATGGCCGCCAGGGGGCGTAAATGCCATCTAAAACTTTCAAAGTGATTTTTCTCTGAAATTCACCTAGTAGGTAAATGTATCACAAAAACATATACTTTTTCAAAGCTAGCTCTATTCGAGTAATTTTTGTTTTATACTTTTTGACGTATCTATTGAAATGAAGTGGTTGGGAGTGATTCAATGTTTTTTTGAATAAACAGCTGTAACTTTTAAACTACTGAACGGATTTTAACAAAGTTGGTCTCGTTTGGAAAAGCCTTTATTAGATCATCAAATCTATTTTATCTGTCATATGTCAAATTTTTAGTGATGGCGCTTGAGCGTGTTTTTTGATATAAAAATGGAAAATTGCTAATTTTTTTGAATAATTAAATACAATAATATGAATTTTTTCCGATAAAAATGAAGTGTGATGATACCAAAATAGGCAAGTGAAAATCGCATCTCAGTATCTTATTTCAAGTCTTATTTAGTCATCATAAAATTCTGATAAGACGCCATCACACTTGTATCTATTCTAATTTATTTGTCTTTTTTCAAAAATCAATGATTTTGTATGAGTATTGACACAATTTTGTAAATATTAATGAACACTTTCATGTTTTCTTTGTAACTCTGAATTTATATATTTCCGAATCAAATTCGATATTTCACTAGGATCAAAGTGAATGGTCTAGAGAATCTTTCAGCTTCCCCATATATAAACTTTGCATGTATAATATTAGGTTGGTAAGAAAGTCTTTCGACATAGCACACAAGTAAAATTGTTGAACATTTTACCTTAACATTAAGAGCTTAAAAAATTAATGTAGGCTCCCTCTGGGTCTATAACTCTTGACCAATGCTCTGGTACACTTTACACGCCCCCAGTCTATAATTTTTCAGATCGTTAATTGAAAATGTCGTTCAGTGTATTTTTGAGATTCGCGAGATCATCATACCTTTCATCCTGTATATGATTTTTCAAAGCATAAAACAATGGGTAGTCGGTATGTCTGGTGAATACGGTCATGTTTGCTAAGTGGGGTCGAGCATTATTTATATTAAAACAATGGTTAAAAATAACAATTTACACATTTATTATAAGAAATAACGCATGACGCACGTTTCGGTGGAACTTCACCTTCTTCAGATGCTGATGGCAAACTAACTATGATTCTCTGTTATATCGAAAACAAGAAATGACAAATTATGTAGAAGGGGTAAATACAAAGATGGTTACAAATAATTATTAGAAAAGGAAAAACCAATTCTGAACTGCTAGTCAGGTAGTTCGGTAATTTTGAAAAGATTAATAAGGGGGCTTGAAGTATGATCGATTTGGCTATTCAATAGGAGACCGGAATGCTTTTATTTATTTATCTGTAATGATTCTAAAAAATTAAGTTTAATTCCCTTACTTTCAGTATTTAATATTTTAAAATCGAAATTGAATGTGTGATTTTCTTGGATTAAATAATAAATCCAAAGTTCATAAAGATAATAAATCAAGAATTTATAAAATTAATTGTGGCGATTGTGATAAGTTTTACATTGGTAGAACTTTCAGAAGTTTTCAAACTAGAATTTCAGAACACAAACGTAGCTTTGTTAATCAGAAGTCGGATTCACATTATGCAAACCATTTAATTCGAGAAAATCACACATTCAATTTCGATTTTAAAATATTAAATACTGAAAGTAAGGGAATTAAACTTAATTCTTTAGAATCATTACGGATAAATAAATAGGTACAAGCATTCCGGTCTCCTATGGAATAGCCAAATCGATCATACTTCAAGCCCCCTTCTTAATCTTTTCAAAATTACCGAACTACCTGACTAGCAGTTCAGAATTGGTTTTTCCTTTTCTAATAATTATTTGTAACCATCTTTGTATTTACCCCTTCTACATAATTTGTCATTTCTTGTTTTCGATATGACAGAGAATCATAGTTAGTTTGCCATCAGCATCTGAAGAAGGTGAAGTTCCACCGAAACGTGCGTCATGCGTTATTTCTTATAATAAATGTGTAAATTGTTATTTTTAACCATTGTTTTGATATGTTTATTAATTTACACCAAGTATCGGCCCAATCAATCCAAAATTCGAGCATTATTTATTTATTTAATACAAAAACAAAGCCAATTTACAATTTAATGACCTCCAAATAACAACAAAAAAAAAGAAAAAACTATACTTAATTGAAAAATACCTATTCATCAAAAATCGGACCCAGTTGGCAAAAAGATAATTCAAACTGCCTCAAAATGTGTCTTCAGAATGGAAATGGATATGGAATAAATCAACCTCTATCGAATTTGCTTTTTTAGCTCGTTTAATATGATTGTTCATACCGTAGTTTACAGGAATTAAATCTGCACTTAACACTTCCTTATGCCTCAGAATAACGTTATTAGCATTTAATTTATTTTTAGTTCAAAATATCTTTAAAAAACGTGTAGGAGCATAGTAAGCAATGGAAATAATATGCAAGTGCAAGGTAGTCAGAATATGAAGAGACCATAGATGAAAAACAAATGACTAAAATAAACTTGTCAACAAGTATCAAAGTTATTCTTATAGTGACAGTGTTAAGAGTTTTTGTGGCACTGTAGTATTTTTAGTGAAATTAAAACTTGCCTATGATCTCTTAAAATGTTTAGAATAGTAGAACGTGATATACCCAAAGCTACAGACATTATTCCTGTACTAACGTGGGGATTCAATTCTACGTATACTGAAACATTAACAATATCGTCTTCCGATGTTCTGCCAATCTGCCAGTATTACGCAAATTTCGCACTAAACGCGGAAAAATTCTTGCATCGCGTAGACGCCGATTTGGATATCGAGCTCTGTGTACTCTTTGTGCCATTTTGAAGACATTCAAAATATACCGCAATCATATCAACGGCTTCCTCGTTTGTAAAAGGCATTTTGAAATTTTCAGTCCTTACTTTTATGTGCCACAGAAACTATAAAAATAATTTTAATACACTAGAATAAACTTGTTAATAAGTCTTATTAACAAGTTTATTCTAGTCATTTTTTTTTCATCTATGGTCTCTTCATATTCTGACTACCTTTCACTTGCATATTATTTTCATTGCTTAATTTGCTCCTACGCGTTTTTCAAAGATATTTTGAACTAAGAATACTGTTCATTATTTGAGAATCATAAAAATATAATATTTCATCATTGATTTTTGAAAAAAGACAAATAAATTAGAATAAATACCGAATTTCAGAAACTTATGATGACAACATTTTCTTTCTTCGATATCTTAGGCTTGAAATAAGATACCGAGATGCGATTTTCACTTGCCTATTTTGGTATCATTACACTTCATTTTTACCGGAAAACATTCATATTATTGCATTAAATTTTTCAAAGAAATTAGCAATTTTCTATTATTATATCAAAAAACGAGCTCAAGCGCCATCACTAAAAATTCCGTTCAGTAGTTTAGAAGTTACAGCAGTTTATTCAAAAAAACACATTGAATCACCCCCCACCACTTCATTTCAATAGATACGTCAAAAGATGTAAAACAAAAATTACTCGAATAGACCTAACTTTGAGAAAGTATATATGTTTTAGTGATAATACATTTACTAGGTGAATTTCAGAGAAAAATCACTTTGAAAGTTTTAGATGGCATTTACGCCCCCTGGTGGCCATGGCTGTAGAGATGCGCAATACCCGAAAATCCTCACAAATCGTAAAAACTTCAAACATGAAAATTGCAGTGGAATCAATTGAATCTTACATGAACCCCTATTATTAACTCAATTCACGTACCAAATAAACCCCATATATTAACTCAATCTAAGTATCTCAATCAGTAGAAGCTGTGGAGATGCTCAAAACTCCATAAAAATATAAATTCTCTTAATAAAAAAACTTTAACTCAACCCACTTGAGAAATTTCAACCTTCTAAGACAATCTGGATGAGACGTGGACATGCACATATCTTCAAACGCCACGAAAAATCAAGAAATCCCTACATAAAAATGGCCACAATTCGAGAAAAAAGAGTATCTATACCTCCAAAAAACACCTCCTCAGTACTAGCTCAATGTGCTTATAGATTGTCAACCCTCTAATTGAATTAGAGGGGAGTTAGGAGATTCATTTTTGTAAACCAAAAATGGGCATAATTTTTTCCAGAAAAATAATATTCTGGCTTAATTAAAATTCTAAATGCGACCAACCTAGAAATTTCACTGATGGACGAGAAAAAATGTTTTCAAATTTCTTTGAGTCGATTGATATTTTCTGCATAACTCTAGCAAATGAAAAATTACGAATTCACGTTGTGCTGGTTACTTTTGGCCATAAAGGAGTAAAGAAAGATTGCCATGCTGTATTTATGTTTATAGTAAGTGGTATTACCTCATTATTTAGCCTTAAGGGTCGAATATGAAGGCACTATTGAATATAGCACCCAAGAAAATACTATGAGCACTAATCCACCAAAAACTTTCGATCTATTAATATTTCTGGGCTGACACACCCGAAACTCAGAATTATCCATTTATAGATTATTATATAAGTAATATAATTTCTATTTTGAAAATTAGTATTTTATTCAATGCCTGAGTTGCAGAAATCTCGAAAAAAATAACATCTTACTGAATAATTCTCTCATAATTTTTTTAGAACAATTTTATGATGAAAACACAATAACAAACATATCGAATATTTTGAGATTTTGGGTTTCCTTAGTTTTAAAAGTGTTCATAAATTCTAATGAGCTATACGATGGCTACATTGAGGGACGTAATAACGATGATATAAAAAATTCCTTTTCAATATCCGTAATTTTATGCCAACAAATTGTCATCGATCTATTTGAGCTGACACAAATGCGATTATAATGGTAGGAAGCCAGCTTCCTTGGAGGTGTGTAATCACGACAAAATAGGGAATTATATGAAACAATATACGGTATAGTATTATCGATAATATGGTTGTTGATGAGTTTTCGATAACAGTAAACAAACTCCAGATGACTGTGGATTTTAGTAAATACCTATGAAAACATATTTCAGATTCATGGAAAAACTGCATGGATAATGAAATTTTTATAGAAACGATCTCAATTGGATGAATATAAATTGAAATAAATAAAACAATTAATTTATATTTTTTCAAATAAATTGACAATAGACTATATTAGTAGTATTATTAAAACGATTATTTCGGTCTATATCCATATTTGGCTATTCGTATTTTTTCGTATGCTTAATCACTTATTTAGATTGGAAATAAAAAATTATTATTTCAACAATTTATTACAGGATCACAAGATAACAAAGTAACTGTTAAAATGATTGAATATGAAGATGAATATTCCTCAGAAATAAAGTTTTTCAAACAAAATGAAGATTTCAATTGTTGTTACATTTTTCGACATTCAAATTTGAAGTCAATTTTTCTGGGAAATAAAAATCTTCGTATGTCCCTTTGGTGCTGTCCATTGAAACAAGTTTTTGAACAAGCATAGGTACATTACAGAATATTTAAAAAAATGGTTTTTTGACAGGCATCAATAAAAAACTCACAAGGGTTCAAACGAGGGATTTTGGGTTATTTGACAACAAAAATTTAAAAAATTATATGTCCTCAACCGTGGGCCTTAGAACTCATAGTCCGAGAGCGAAAAGGTAGCAAATGATCACAACAATATCACAAATTTTTTTTATTGTTCATGCGCCAAACACTCTGTATATATATATATATATATATATATATATAACTTTTTGATAATTATTAGCAATAACAGGCTTGATGAATCTCAAAAAACACGATTTTATTACAAAGTTTTGATAAAGCCACGAATGTCGTGGCGAAACGTCAACTTTTTAATAAAATCGAGTTTTTTGAGATTCGCCAAGCCTGTTATTGCTAATAATTATCAGAAAGTTAAAAACAGGCAACAACAATTCAAATAAATAAATAAATAAATATATATATACATATATATATATATATATATATATATATATATATATATATATATATATATATATATATATATATATATATATATATATATATATATATATATATATATATATATATATATATATATATATATATATATATATATATATATATATATATATATATATAGACGGGTAGTCTTGACTGGCTAGTTGAGGAAAAATGTATTTATAAATTTTGAGGTTTCAGTCTGAATAATTTTATTGTTGGGCTAGGTTGAAGAATACTCTTTTTCATATGGTCGAGCTTTCAGAAATGGTTATTTCCTTTATCAAGACATCTATAATAAAAGAACAAATTTTGAGTTACAACAGCATTCACAAAAAGGTTTAAAAATTACCTACTAACTTGAGGTTATATAAATTTTGAAAAAACGTAAAAGAGGAACAGAAATGCTGATGGGTACAATCTTGAAACTTCGTCACATATGTAAACATCCATTTCAAGAAATATAAATCCTATTTTCAACAATCAGTAATTTCCCATCTTGCTACCTACAGGAAACCAGACAAACAAAATGGCCGAAGTCACCCTGAGCACGCGGAGCTAAACCACAGAACAACTAGGTGATCTTCTTTTAATAATTGACAATCGTCGATATATCAAATAAACGGGACACATTCCAAACTAAATATAAAGAAACTAAAAAATATTTATCCGAAAGAGCATGGTGTGAAAATTTTGAAAATAATTTTTTATAATTTTTACAACTAAAGAATAACTGCAAACAACTTTTTGAATAGTTCAATAAAATAATGTTACTACCTCTGAATAGCTAACAAATGGGCTAAACCTTCTCTAATTTTGAAAGATTTGTCACAAGTTCACATTGACTAATTTACTTCTAGTCTAGACAAAATCTGCTTAATACAACTACAGTAATATAAAATGAAAACATCCCACTGCATACTTCGGTAACCAAAACAAACAAGAGAAATGATAAAACAACCGATGATGCGCTCAGGAAACAAACAAAAAACATTATCGACTCTAAAAATCAAAAGTTAGAAAATCTCTTATAAATTTTGAAAAATATAAATTGCACCACGATAAACCTATGGTCTGGAAAAACAACTCTGCTCCATCTTAAAAATGTAATTATACATGATACTGAGGTTGTTGAGATCAGTTTTCTTATTAACATCGAGAAAAATATAATTAAACAAATTGCAGTGAATAATAATTATGATCCCAATATTATAGACAATATGATAGATAAAAAGTTTTTCAAAAATGCGATTAACCAGGTGTACCCCCTTACTAAAAATAATATCAAATACAACAGCCTCACTTTCATCGGAAATTCAAGTAAAAAACTTAAATCTCTTTTATCTAAGCACAACATTAACATTGCTTATCGTACCGGTAATAATTTAGGAAATCATATAAAAAATAATAAATCCAAAGTTCATAAAGATAATAAATCGGGAGTTTATAAAATTAATTGTGGCGATTGTGATAAGTTTTACATTGGTAGAACTTTCAGAAGTTTTCAAACTAGAATTTCAGAACACAAACGTAGCTTTGTTAATCAGAAGTCGGATTCACATTATGCAAACCATTTAATGCAAGAAAATCACACATTCAATTTCGATTTTAAAATATTAAATACTGAAAGTAAAGGAATTAAACTTAATTTTTTAGAATCATTACAGATAAATAAATACAAGCATTCCGGTCTCCTATTGAATAGCCAAATCGATCATACTTCAAGCCCCCTTCTTAATCTTTTCAAAATTACCGAACTACCTGACTAGCAGTTCAGAATTGGTTTTTCCTTTTCTAATAATTATTTGTAACCATCTTTGTATTTACCCCTTCTACATAATTTGTCATTTCTTGTTTTCGATATAACAGAAAATCATAGTTAGTTTGCCATTAGCATCTGAAGAAGGTGAAGTTCCACCGAAACGTGCGTCATGCGTTATTTCCTATAATAAAAGTGTAAATTGTTATTTTTAACCATTGTTTTAATATATTTCTTATTAATGTTATTTTGTCATTATTAATATAGAACATTTCCTTGAAAATTCTTTTGTGCTAGTTATTTTCAGTGCAGAGAATTTTCACATTGTCATAGCCCATAATATGACTATTCCTGACCACATGTTCAGCAAGGGCACACGACAGTTTACCTCTGCCACAATCACTCTTGTGAAACGTAATGCGTCCCGACAAATTCCTCGATGTTTGTCCAATGTATGACCCATCACATGACCGACAAGGTAAGCTATAAACTAAATTAGACTGTTCCAAAATTTTAAATTTAGTTTTAGTATTAGTAAAAATTCTTCTATTCGTCAACAGCATCCGTTGAGCAATCTTAAAATTGTCATCCCTGAAAACATTAATGAGCTTTGAAGTTAAATTTTCTATATAAGGTAAAGAACGATGAGCATCATCTGAGGAGTCTATAGCAACAACATGGTCAACCTCATAGGCGGTATCAACCAATTCACCATGTCTACTTTCAACATTAAAGGTTGAGACATTTAGAGAAGAGCTAAACACCAATTTATTAACAATGGTCTTTGGATATGAATTCTCGAGTAAGATATCCCTCAACTCATTTAAACATTGGGTGGAAAAACATGGATGTGACAACCTAATTACCCTGGTCTTCATCGCCAACACGAGGTTAATTTTAATCTTTATATGTGTATATATATATATATATATATATATATATATATATATATATATATACATATATATATATATATATATATATATATATATATAAATATATATATATATATATATATATATATATATATATACACACATATATATATATATATATAAATATAAATATATATATATATATATATATATATATATATATATATATATATATATATATATATATATATATATATATATACATCAAAAAAAGAAAATATAAACAAAAAATATATTCCTCTTCCATATATTCCTCATTTAAGTAATAAAATTTCACAAATTTTAAATCCACACGATATTAAAGTAGCCCATACCGCACAAAATCAAATTAAACAAATATATTCTAAATTAAAAAGTAAAACAACTCTTCTGCAAAAATCTCATGTTGTTTATAGTATACCCTGTAATAATTGTAATAAATCATATATAGGACAAACTTTTCAAAATTTAGAAGAAAGATTAAAAGCACACAAATATACCAGAACACAAACCACAGCACTAATAAAACATAAAAACAATGAGAATCACACTTTAATAGCACAAAAATTTTAGAAATAGAAAAAGATCAAAAACGCAGAGAAATTTTAGAAATGTTACATATTCAAAAAAATTTAAATGAAGTCGTAAATGATAGAACAGATATCAAACATTTAAGTTCAATATACGCAGATTTAATTCAACAAACAAATTCTAACCACAACAACTCATCTTCTTAGACAAAATCTAAACATCTAGAATTTTCAATTTTTCTAGAAAGAAGATATAGTTTAGAACATGTGATCTCCAAAATCACAAGTAATGTCTTTTTAAAGACAACAATCAAATATTTTAAACCTATTTTGTACATTACGTGGGTGAAGGTTTCTGTGGTTCCCTTCCCATCTAATATCAACGGACCTGTCTGTTGATATTCGACTGAATAGCACGTAATTAATAACTGAAGACGGCCACAGCCGCAATGAGAAATTTTTGAAAAAAAAGATGAATAGTACCCTATTATTATTATTCTTTGACTCTTCAAAATCAAAATAATTTGGACCTATTTCGAACATTACGTGGGTAAAGGTTTCTGTGGTTTCCCTTACCATCTAATAATAACAAATTTAAATGTTAATATTGGACTGAATAGCACGTAATAAATAGCAAAGAACGGCCACAGCCGAAAAAAATTTTAGTGAAACAGTAGTCTGTTTCTATAGAAATTTTTCAAATCAATAAATGTCAAAGAAATTTCAATTTTTTCTCAAAAGTTTTGATAAAGCCACGAATGTCGTGGCGAAACGTCAACTTTTCAATAAAATCAAGTTTTTTAAGATTCAACAAGCCTGTTATTACTAATAATTATCAAGAGATTATATATATATATATATATATATATATATATATATATATATAAATATATATATATTTATATATTAATATATATATATATATATATATATATATATATATATATATATATATATATATATATATATATATATATATATATATATATATATATATATATATATATATATATATATATATATATATATATATATATATATATATATATATATATATATATATATATTTATGGAATTTAGAATCATAATGTTTCAAGGATGGAAAATTCTAACAATTGCATCTGATGCTCTGATGTAGCTGAATAGAGACCAAATTCAGAGAACTCGGGTGACGTTTTTACGTATCTCAGGCTCCAGCCGGAATATTTGCAGAAATTCCAGAAATATTGAATTTTCAAATCGAATATTGTTTGTCAACTTGAATTTTTGCGCTTGATACTCAAGAGAAGTGTGATTTTTTCAAATAGCCTATTTGGTAGTTCTAGAGATTACCCCCCTCCGTGAACATAATATTTACCTGTAATTACATATATGTTTTCACGAATGTTTCAAAAAGAGCTCGCACTGGGCGCATAGAATGATAGTTCTCCAATTATAAAGGATAATCAACAAGTTTTCTCTCCGAGATCCAATTCCATATCAAATATATATCTAAGTCAAAATGTTATTGTTTTAATCAGATTACAAGAGTTTTTGGAATAACATTCATTGATGGAGGCTGCTACCTCTATTATTCATTTACACATGGTACCTACCCGAAATAGGAAACCATCATTATACGTGCGACGCAGTATTGATATAGTATATTACATACCGAGCGGGGAAGTAATCTATTACAGCCGAACGGCAAGGTAGCATACCGAGGTGCGCAGCACCGAGGTGTGCTGCAGACGTGAGGCTGGAATGATTTTCCCCGAGGTTTGTATACTATTTTACTCACAATCTATCACATTAATAATCAAGTTCTGATAATAATTATTATTACTTGTATTAATTAGGCAACATAAAAGTTAGTTGATTTAACCATAGATTCGATCTGACAGTTGGGTCATAATTCACAATTTAATTTTTGACAATATTAACGAAAAATGTCCGACTGCGAATTTGAATCCATACTACTAGAACTTCGAGTAGCTGCAGAACTAACATCCGAAGGCCTCATTCCTGTGAAAAGCAGAGGAAGGTATGTGAATACGGAGACTGTGCTCCTTGCCTATTTCGGTGAATTGAGTACCTAATCAGAATAAAGCCAGTACATAATGGTCAAGGTACTCGATGCTACGAACAGTATTAAATATAGGCAATCAGTAATTATGCAAAATTACGGGCATACTTGAAAAGGCAAAATGTGGGATGCAACGCTAAAAATTCAAGTGTTCTTTCCAAAGCAAACATCGATAAATTTCTAAACGATGCTCCGATAGAATATATCTCCCTCAAAAGGTAGGTAACATTTTAATTTCTTTAGTTAATATTAAGAATGTTAAAGTACATATATCTTTCTGGTTGCTTTGATTATTGGCATTTCTGGAGCTTGCAGGTGTGATGAACTTCTAAAAGAAAATCCTAGAACGTCGGCTTCATCATCGAATTCTGAAACTCATAACTTTGAGCAACAAGGTCTTGCTTTAACGGTCATATAGTAATAAGCCATTTACACTCTGGCAATCTATCACATTCAATTGAAAGAAAATTTATACCCTATTCCTATTACAGTTATAGCGTCGATGAATCGCTCATGTAGAATAAATATCTAATGAAGACAAATAACCCCCAAGATGGATATAAAAAATTGATAGTATATTCATACCATTGAGGAGTTGAAAAAAAATTATTTATGAAGGAACGAAAAATAAGACAATAATATCAAATTTTTTATCAGTTTTTTGCGACCTTTTTCCAATTTCCTTCAACGACTGATAATTTAATGATAAGCATATTCACTTCACACATTTAGGTTATCAACATGTTGATAGATAGACTCAGAAATAAAGAAATTTTATTGAACACAATAAATAAGCAAGTATCAACTTAAATTTCAACCCAATTTAATTGCTATGAACAATGGAACATCACAACTTCAGATATATATATATATATATATATATATATATATATATATATATATATATATATATATATATATATATATATATATATGTATATATATATATATCATATATATATATATATATATATATATATATATATATATATATATATATATATATATATATATATAAATATATAGATATATAGAGATAAAATCTCTTGTTAAGTAATAGCAATAACAGGCTTGTTGAATCAAAAAAAACTCGATTATATAAAATAGTTTTTAATAAAATCGAGTTTTTTAAGATTCAACAAGCCTGTTATTGCTAATAATTATCAAGAGATTAGAAATAGTTCACAGGCAACAATAATTCGAATAAATATATATATATATATATATATATATATATATATATATATATATATATATATATATATATATATATATATATATATATATATATATATATATATATATATATATATATATATATATATATTTATATATATATATTTATTTATATATATATATATATATATATATATATTTATATATATATATATATATATATATACACAGAAGTTTCCTCTTCATCTCCATATAATCTACATGCTTAAGTTTCTGATAAACCTATTTCATCACATGCTTCCTGAGGCGACAGTGTCCTGTAAGGAAGCCAGCGAGAAGTTGTCATTTGTTTTTACTGAGAGCCAGATATCCTTTGGATCTTGCAGTTTTAAAATTCCGAAGATACTTTTTGTAGTTTGAGTGTTTATTTTTCGGTTTACTCCTTCTTCCGAAACTCTTTCTTATAAATGCATTTTGCTATACCACAGAAAGGTTCTGGGCTAGTGAATGGCGTTCGTACTCCCTTTCAGACATGTATAAATATTGGCATATGCGTTTATTTTGATTCCCAAGGGACCCAGACTAAAAACAACTTGTTATACTTGCTTAGTATCATTGAGTTTCATTTTGAACTCCCATATCAACTTTGAATAGATACCATTGGAGCTCAGTACTTTGATAGCAGCTTGGCTATCAGAACAGATCTCTATGTTGAATTTCTAATAGTTTCTTTCTGGGTTCATATTTACATATCTTTCGATTGCGAGTATTTCGTGAAAGAGTGAAAGAGTGAAAGACACTCGAACACGAGACTAACTACAGTTCGCAAGTGGTGTCAGCCCCATATACTTCAGTGTAAGCTTCTGTCGTCGTTTTTGAACCATGTGTAATGTGTAATGGATGTCCTTTCAAATTGATCATTATGTCATTCGGAAGATTCGTTCATGAGATGTAATGCGCTGATGAGATGACCAGGCTTTCTGACTTTTATTCATCTCCCTACCTGTACCTTCCTTAGACATTCTGAGGATGGCCCCATGTGCAAACCTATCAATCACTAGATGTAGAGGTGTGAGTGAGATCTGTAATGATCTCAAGTTCCATAGTAGGTCGCGTTCTCATAGCTCCCGTGACACACACACACACACACACACAGGCCAATCTTTGCACTTTTCGAGCATTTTCCTCGTACTTACTTATCTGAACTGCGTTGGTATGCTAGACTACTGCCACATAAGTAATTATTTGTCTCATAATCATGACGTACATCCATCCAAGTATTTTATGGTTACAGCCCCAAGTCTCACCAGTTAGACTTCTACACGCTATAAGAGCTCTTATTGTTTCACAACAGTGACATCAACATGATTATTCCACAGAAGCTTTTTATCCAGGGGTTTTCCTAGATATTTAACTTCAGCCTTCCATTCTATGATAAATGATAGCTATATGTATGGGTACTATTCGTAAAATAAGAATTTTTCTGAATCCTGAATCCCAAGATACAATGAATTCAACCCGCACTTTTCAAAGATCTCAAACTTACTTTCAGATATCAAAATAATAAATGATTTGAAATTTCATTCCATTGATGTGAGAACTTCCTATAATGCCTAAGTGCCTAAAATTTCAGGGATTGAAAAAGAATTACTATCGAATTATGTGAATATTCAATTATAAACGTGCTCATGTCAAAATTGCTTGTAGTTTTTCTCTGTATGTAGGTAAATTTCACTAGAGGACGTTGGTACTATTAACGAACGACTAAGTGACCATTTAATTTATAAATGAAAAAAAAATTAACAGTATTCTGATAGATGACTATTTGCTAATTGATTTAAGCGAATGAGGCGAGAGGTAATTCAGTTCGTTCTCCTATGATCTCATAATATATGAAAATATTTCCCTTCTGCTCAATCAAAACATTACAGCACGGGTCTAGATCGTAAGACGACAGGAATGCATCCAAGTAAAATGTATGCGCACTCATACTAACCAAACAAGATACGCATACAGTGATGCCGGTCTTCCGTAGTTTTCCTGAACTAGCAAAATTTTCAAATATTTAGGTTCTTGAGGTTATGCAAATTCAAATATCGTACAAGAAGGTGAAAAAATTATGTTTTTGTAATTTAGATATCATGAGAACTGATAAAATGGATGGAAAAAAAGGTAATTAACTTGATGACTCATGAAAACCATAAGTCAATATTGGGTGTTATCTGGAAATTATAAAAATATAAACAAACAAGGAGAATTATTCTGCAAGACGAATATCGTATAGAACAGTGTGATGAAAAAAATTCATAATTATTTGGACAACGATACATCGTGTTTTTTATCAGGATTTCTTGAAAGTTTGTAATCCCATTGCTATATTTATCTATATAAGTTACTGTCTAGGATTTTTCATGAATAAGAGGTTTTAAATCCAGATCCAGCATCTTATTCAGTACAGCAATGAACCACAACAAATGAATACAGAATCAAATGAAAGGGTTTGAATTATTGAAGGTACATGAAGCAAAGTGATCATCAAATCAACTAAAACCACTCACGCAGCTTCTTCAACAACAGTGGCTAAGATGAACTCCGTGCTTTTGTCATTTGCAATGACATGGCAGTCTACCTCTGCTATGTCATCCTCCTCATCACCTGATCCAGAGCCAGTATTTGTAGCTTCAGCTTCAATGATGGAAGGTCCTAATGTTGTTTCCGCCAATTTTCTGGTGTTGGCTACATTTTCTATCACAGTACCAGGTTTGATTTCGTAAGGAAGTGGCTTTCTATTCAGTTTTGATTGTAAAGCGCGTATTTTGAGAGCCTGCAAATAATGAATGGAGTATGAATGGGAAAAATTGTTATATTTTCAAGATTTTGAAAAATTTCATAATATGAGCTCCGAAGAGAATAATAAATACGTTGTTTAATTATATAAAAATGTATTTATGATTTGATTCACATATTGATTCCAGTTAATATAGACTGAGTCTGATTTTGTCTCAAGTTATGTTACTATATATTTTTTATATGATGAAACTGTTTTCACCGCCTACTTACCGTAGGTACTAAACTTATAAATGAAAGAATGTTGAACAATTTTTTAAATTTTCAAACGGAACTGACAGATCGATAATCTTCATAACTAAACCCTTGTTTTGATTCTACTAAAATTAGTTTGATTCATTTGACATATATTTCGGGTTTAATAGTTTGTCATTAGCTCTTGATAGTGGGTTTAACGCCCGAAACATATGCCGAGAAAATTGAACTAATTTTACTGGAATCAAGCCAATTTCATTTGATTCATAATTTTGAAAATTGTTCTACCAAGTTCTAGGCGAGAAGTGAATTGACGTTATTATAACTTGATAATGGAATAATGAAGTATCATCTTTGATAGTTAGAACTTAATGATCAATGTCTTGTCTGTGACAAGTTCTCTATAATAAACCATTGAAGAAGTTTCCAATCAACACAATTGAAATAAGTGTTTCGTAGGCAAAAAAGGAAGAATAAATCTACCCAGGAGGTTTCAAGGGTAAA
The DNA here is from genome assembly GCA_030704885.1 of Cynegetis impunctata. Classification (NCBI taxonomy): domain Eukaryota; kingdom Metazoa; phylum Arthropoda; class Insecta; order Coleoptera; family Coccinellidae; genus Cynegetis; species Cynegetis impunctata. The sequence continues at coordinate 428,350 of JARQZK010002940.1, read as the reverse complement.
GCCGCAGCAGCAAAAGCTCGATATCTACACCATCAATTAAGATTTGATTATATATATATATATATATATATATATATATATATATATATATATATATATATATATATATATATATATATATATATATATATATGTATATATATATATATACTATCCAATATCAATCAACATAATATCAAAACAATAGTTAATAATAACAATTTACACATATATCAAATAAAAAAACGCATGACGCACGTTTCGGTGAAACTTCACCTTCTTCAGATGCTAAAGGCAAACTAACTATGTTTCTCCGTTATATCGAAAACAAGAAATAAAGAGATGGCAAATTATGTAGAAAAGGCAAATAGGAGGATGGTTACAAGTAATTATTAGAATAGGAAAAACCAATTCTGAACTGCTAGTTAGGTAGTTTGGTAATCTTGAATAGATTCAGAAGGGGGCTTGAAGTATGATCGATTTGGCTATTCAATAGGAGACCGGAATGCTTGTATTTATTTATGTGTAATGATTGTAAAAAATTAAGTTCAATTGCCATACCTATAGCATTTAAAATCAAAATTGAATGTGTGATTTTCTTGGATTAAATTGTTTGCATAATGTGAATCCGATTTTTGATTAACAAAGTTACGTTTGTATTCTGAAATTCTAGTTTGAAAACTTCTAAAAGTTCTACTAATGTAAAATTTATCACAATCACCACAATTAATTTTATAAACTCCTGATTTATTATTTTTATGAACTTTGGATTTATTATTTTGTATAATTTTGTATATGATTTCCTAGATTATTACTGGTACGATAAGCAATGCTAATGTTGTGCTTAGATAAGAGAGAATTAAATTTTCTACTTGAATTTCCGATGAAAGTGAGGCTGTTATATTTGATATTATTTTTAGTAAGGGCTGACTAATCGCATTTTTGAACAACTTTTTATATATCATATTGTCTATTATTATGGGGTCATAATTATTATTTACGGTAATTTGTTCAATTTTTCTCCATGCTAAAATTTCCGTTTGAGTGTGGAATATTCACTAAACGATGTACCATACTATTGAAAGGTGCCATTTTGTGTTGAAATGGATGTAGTCATCATAAAACTAACAATCACATGTTGATTGTTGATTGATATTGGATAGTTGTATATCTTTTGTTCTTCTTATGTAGCCTCAGAAGATCTGAAGAAGAAATGCAAGGCATTTTGAAACCGGTCATCAAGTACTAAAATAAAGGATTGTAGGGTATAAAATTAAGACGTTTTTCTTCATCTTCATTTACAATATACATTTGAATAGATTTCCCATATTCAACTATTGCAGATATAAACGTATGTACTAATAATACTTTGCTACTTATAAGTACATAGGAATCCTTACCTTGAAAATATTATAATAGAGGAACACCATGATGATACAAGGTATATAAAAGGAAGATAGACTAGAGTACATGACGAAATCGCTGTTATAAAATAGACAGGCGTCAGGGACTCTATCAGGTGTGTTGTTGAGACCTAATACTATTGGCGAACCAATTGCAGCTGAGATGACCCAAACCAGAGCAATCGTTAACCACACTCTCCTGTTATTCTTGTGCCTAGCATATTTTATTGGTTGAGTTACAGCAATATACCTGGAAAGAAATAATTAATATGGTTAACATACCAGATCATATATATATATATATATATATATATATATATATATATATATATATATATATATATATATATATATATATATATATATATATATATATATATATATATATAGATATTTATCTATATATCCTAACTAATACTATAACTATATTTGAATGTAATGTAATGAAAATCGATGCTGCCCTATATGATCGTCCGACGAAGAGTTTGAGTAATTCGAGAATGCAGCGCCATCTGGCGTTCCAATGAGCAAATAATAGCGACGTTGAATATTCAATTGAGTATAGCATCAGCTGTACGGATGTACTTTTAAGAATAATAAAGTCAAGGAATAAGAGCTCAACCAACAAAAACAAATATTTTAACGATTTAGTCCTATTTTCTCTCAATCAAGTTTGAATCAAAATTTCTGTTCATTTATTCCTTTTTTTCTGTCACCTTTGAGCAATCCTAACAAATATTATGAGTGCGAAAGTGAGAGTGTTTGTTCGTTTGTTTGTTTGTTATGGTTTCACGAGTAAATTTAAAAAGCATAATATTGTTTCTGAAGGGCAAAAAATTGGAGTTGGCATATATGATCGTCCGACGAAGAGTTTGAGCAACTGAAATAGAATTCAGCGCCATCTGGTGTTCCAATAAGTAAATATCAGCGGTCAGCTCACTATTCAATTGAGTAAAGGTATCAAATTTTTTAGATGTAAAAATAATGAACTTAATAAATGAGAGCATAGTGAACAAAAAGCATTTCAAATTAAAAAAAAATTATAATTCTCACGGTTAGTCTTAATTCTATTTTTCATATATTTATTTTCATTTTTTAATGATCTTTGACAGTTATTTAAGGACATCAATGCTAGTGAGGCCATGGGGAAAAGCTAGTATATGTATATATGTACAAAATAAAACACATTCTTCAAATAGAATAACAGAAAATTTATGAAATTTTTTAAAATTGGTAGTAATCATTCTGGGTTCTTCAAAAACGTAATTCGTTTGCCGTTGATATGAATATTTTACATCTATCAGTCGATTTGCCTCTCAAAGAATTCTATGATGTCATAATTAGGTTTGCCATAGACATGAAGCTCTAAATTAGAACAATAGCTGTAGTGGAGGCAAAAAAATGTGATTACGTAATAGCCAATAGCGTATTGTAAATTAAATGTTATTGTATTTTTCATATTTGTTTTGATGATTCATATAGAATAATATCATTTCAGTTTATAAAGTGATTGGAATTCGGCATAGTAGTCATAATCATATCTGGATTGAGGACTCGATAGCGGTCTAGTAGGGTTCGAGTCCATTCTTGCGCTTGGGTAGGTATTTAATATGTCCCATCAGATCAATTGGATCAAAAGTTTATATCTGTTACCTAATGATAGATATATTAATAGGTATAATATAGTTTCCGAAGAAAATGTTATAAAATGGACCAAACTGTTTCAATTTTTTGCAATAAAAATAGGTTCTCCATTAAGAGCAAATTCTCTCTCTATGGAAATGTTTTTATAAAAGTTCTATGGGGTCATGAACGAAGCGGGGGTAGAAAAAAAACAAAATAAAATTAGAACTCTGCAGTACCAAAAGTTTCCAATAGTTTTATTCATTGAGTGAACATCTGATTATCGGTTTTCAATTTTTCATACAAATTGTTGCATGTAACTATTGCCAAAGCTTAATTATTGCCGTCACAGTAACGTTCGTACGGTTGACTGCAGCATGCGGCCACGGTCATCCGACCACATATGTTTCATCATCGATTAAACACTATCCAACGTGCGTATGTTCCTAGCAGACACAAAAAATATTGTGTAATTTTAACCAGGCTGTATGTGTTACTCTTGGAGGCGATCAAATAATTGAATCAATTTGTTCTTTAGTTTTTGATGAAAAAGACTATTAGTATTTCTTTTGTCGATTACATAAACATTTGTTGTCTACAAGATGCAGATTTTCCTAAAACTGATACCACAGTAGGAAATCCATTCAAAATATTGAAGATTAATCATATCAATTTCCCAGCGGAATAGTTTCGTGAGCTACGACGACGTGGCATTACTTTCTATCCAACCGTGCCAACTACGATGGACACACACACACACACATATATATATATATATATATATATATATATATATATATATATATATATATATATATATATATATATATATATATATATATATATATATATATATATATATATATTTATATATATATATATATATATATATATATATATATAAATAATCATCATCATAGAGGCATATACGTCCACTGTTGGACATAGGCCTTTCGTAAATTTTTCCATCTAGATCTATCCTGTGCAGTGTTTATCCAGTTTGGTTGGGTCCTACTTATGTCGTCTGATCACCTAGTTGGCGGTCTACCTCTACTGCGATATGCCTCCTATCGTGGCCTCCATTCTACGATCTTCTTTGTCAACGCCCATCCGTAAGACGTGCTACGTGTCCAGCCCAATTCCACTTCAGGTCCACTATTCTTTCTACGGTATCTGTCAGCTTAGTCGTCCTTCTCACCACAGTGTTTCTAATTTCATCCCTGAGTGAAATGCTAAGTAGCGATCGTTCCATTCTTCTCTGGGCAATTCGAATTTTGTCGACCGTCTTCTTGGAAAGAGTTAGTGTTTCTGCTCCATCGGTAAGTACTGGTAGCACGCATTGCTCATAGACTTTTCATTTTAGATACACAGGGATAATAGCTTTGAAGACATATTGCAGCTTTCTAAATTCGGTTCAATCGAGTCCTATTCGCCTGGTTATCTCGCATGTTTGATTGTCCCTTCCAATGTGTAATTCATGTCTCAATAACTTGTAGGAACTTACTAGATCAAGGTTTGATCCACTTGAATTTAAACATTCGCTCGCGACCAGATTTGTCATAAATTGTATTTTGCTGCATTCATTTTTACTCCTACTGTGGTTGAGACCTCGTTAAGTTTTCGTAGAATCTTCCTGGCTTCATCGACCGCACTCGCGATGAGAACGATGTTATCTGAAAATCTCAGTCTATATGCCCATATCTCCAAAGTCCACCTTCTTAAACATAAATTCCATTAGGGTTGTAAAAAGTTTCGGTAAAATGACGTCACCCTGGCATACTCCTCGCTTAATGAGAAAGTCTACAGTGTCTTCATGTAGTCTGAGTGTCGCTTTTGCATTTCGATAAATGTTTTTGATAATTGTTGCATATCTACGGTCTATTCGAGCTTCTAATAAAGATTGCAGCATTATTTGTTATTTTATTGTATCGAATGCTTTTTCGTAATCGACGAATATGAGGATAAGAGGTTTATTATATTCTATTGATTTCTCAATGAGGACCTTCATGACTAGGAGGGGGTAATTCATGTTGAATCCCACTCGGAAAATTGCCTGTGCTCGAGGCTGATAGTAGTCGAGTATGTTTGTGATTCGTTTAGTAATTATCCTCATGAACAGTTTATAAACGTGCGACAGGAGGCTTCTCGGGCGGTAGTTCTTTAAATTTGCAATATAGCCTTTTTTATGGAGGATTGCGATCACGGCTCGGTCCCACTGAGTAGGAGTTGTTCCGTTTACCGTACAAGCATTAAACAGTTTACAGAGGGTTTCTTCGCGATTTTTTTCACTCTGGAAGGTTGAAAATTGGTGAGTGGATTCAGTTGATGTTGAGGAACGTTCTTTTGTTGGTTTCAACTCTTTTACTCAACCACGATGCACTGCACAATTTGTTTTTTCATGAAATAAATTATTTTTTACTTCTCAATTCGGTTTGCTATTTAGGCGTGATTTTTCAAAATGACCCAAGGTCGATAGCTATTTGTATGTATATATACAATAAAGATCGGCTATTATTATTGTATAATTCAATCCGTTAAAATCGCATCCCCACGCGATGCATTTCGTGCGAGATATACGATCTCAGTGATTGAGCTCTGCTGCGCACCATTTTTTTTAACGGCAATATTGCCTCTTTCAACGTCTAAAGATTCTTTTCTAGTCCCTTACTGCCGAATAAATTTTACAACCCTTCAATGCTTTACCGAGTGCTATAAATAAATTGATCACAGGCAAATGTATCACTATCAAACAGGTAATTCTAGGTATATTTGGTATTCCACTTTGCATGGGACCCGGACTCTATGTAAATTCTGACGCTGTAGTTAGGGAATGGGAAACGGGTGCCGTAGGTCCTAACATGGATTAGGGAGATGGACAAAAAATACTTAAATCCGTTTACTACGCTGCGAAGTTCAGATTCTACACAAATTTATGGAATCTTTGATTAGGCCAGGGTAGTACGAATAGGCGGTTATAGCGTTCAAATTTTCCTGCATATATTCCGCCTTCATTAGTAAACATTCGTCGCAAATGTGATGATGGCATTTCAATATTTCGGCTTTGATAGAATACAGCGTGTTCTTTAAATTCTCGGAATCCCACTACAATTTTCGGAAATTCTCCCGTAACTTAGATTATAACCCTTTTAGGGCAACTGGTTAGCTAGGAAGACAACAGTTTGTTAGTCATGAGTAAAACTGCTCGTTGGCTATTTCAGTATACCAGTGTGTTTTGTGGGTTGTCTAACATAGCAAAATTTGACGTGTTCATCGAAGACAGACCGAAATAAGTCGAAGCGCGTATAACGTGCATTTGTTTACTATAGTTGGACACTACTTAGAGGATCTGCTGAAACTGTGTGAATTTGTTATTTTTATTATTATGAATGGTGGAAAAATAACTCCAAAGTTATTTACTTATATCTTACTTATGCATTTTCATGAATATATTGAACGTAAATGTTTCCTTTCCTTCGAAATTTCTAATTTTGTTTGGGGTCTCCTGAAGTGACCACTGGGCACTTACATAATCGTGTTATCTTATATTACTTCTGAGGAAGCAAGTTTGGAGAGCCAATTTTCGAAAGGACCAACCCGGGAGATTTTTTTAAGGAGTTTAGTAGGGAGGGGGTTGAAGGAAATATCAATCATTTATTTATTTTTAATTTATATATACTCTGCTTCTAATATTTGACAGTTTTTACCACAAAATCATAATCATTAAAAATCGCAGTTTGATTAGTAGAGCGCGGTTGCGTATAATTTGGGGAAATTAGCCACTCCGGGAAGTCGGGAGGTTGACCATTATTACCGGAGTCATCCGGGCAATCCGGGAGGGTTGGGAACCCAATAACTGAATATTTAGAAAATCTTCATGCAGATGAGTTCTATGATTTGTAAGAAATGTTCAGCGTGCAATGTAGAATTGTGTTTGAAACATGACAAAAACTGTTTCATGTTATATTACGCAACGTAGGTTAAATTGTTTGGTTTTATGTTCCTACTGGTTATGTGGAGTGACCACATCCTGCAGGATAATCCTTGTTTTTTTTTATCTTGAAATTTATTTCATTTTCTTCTAATATCTCTAATAAACCATTATCAAACCATACATAATATTTTTTCCACAAAAAAATAATTTGGGCCGGAAAGGGATGATTTTGTTCGTTGTGATGAACTGAATGAATCACAGCTGCGCATAGGGTAAGACCAGGGATGGTTTTAACAGGGTACGGTTGAAACAACTCGAATATTGCGCAATACATATGCAATTGGTTGAGGGGTACAAGATGAGAAACATTCGAGCCTCGAGTCCCGACACGATTTTTGGTGTTGTGTCGCACTCCACGGGCTGAATAACCTTACAAGATAGACCATTGCGTTTTGTCAACAAAGTAAGTATTTTTGATGTACTAATATATAAATATAAATATATATATATATATATATATATATATATATATATATATATATATATATATATATATATATATATATATATAAATATATCAGTGGCGGCTCGTGAGGTTTTGGTTTGAGGAGGCTACAAGAGGTGTTAAAAAATACACCATAGGCGAAAATTTTTAGGATTTCAAGGTCAACCGCCTTATAATTTAAAGAAAATCAAAGTAAAACAAGAACCCTAAGCTATTAATTTGTTTTCACTTTCGAGTGTCTACCTTGATACCTACAACTCCTATTTACAATATTCACAAGAACTTTTCTCAGCCAATTAATCAATTCATCTATTCATCAATTTTTTTTTTGTTAACAGCTGGTGAGAGCAAATAAAAAGTTATTATATATTTTTGAAGATTAGCGGGATTCTGCGATCTTTAACGTTAGCAAAATGATCTATAATATCCTCATAAAATTTTTTGTCTTTCGCCAAAAGTTTTACCAATTCCTTTTCAATAGACAACAAACTAATATTTTTCAAACGATCCTGGCTCATTGAATTTCGTAAATAAGTTTTAATTCTCTTAAGAGTGGAAAACGAGCGCTCTACGGAAGCCGATGTCACCGGGATAGAAACAATTAGACATAAGAGTTTATAAACTTGGGGTAAATCTTGATTCAAATCATTATCAAAAAGGTATTTAATAGTCCTCACATGATTTTCATTTTTCCCCAAAATTTCATTGTCATTATAAACAACACACAGTTCACTTTTTATGGCCACCTTATCAAAAAAATTGTATTTTTGACATAAATTTTCCAAACGGTTATCTGGCAAATTAGCCGAAAATCCGGTAAACAAATTTTTATTGAGTAAGTCGAAGAAATGTAGTTCTTTCGAATCAGAGAACCTTATTTCTATTTGACCCCTAATAGTATCCAAAATTTCATAAAATATTTGCTTATAGTGAAGCTCCATATCTGCGTAACTGAATTTCTTTCGTTTTGGGCTAAATTGAGTCGTATCATCAGTAGTTTGAAATACAGAAAATAGTTTTTCAAAATAAACTTCTGCACGAAATTCTGAAATTTTTTCCAAAAGAAACTTGAACCGATTTCGTGAGTAAATTACATCTGAAAACTTGTGCTGTAAGATTTGAAAAACTATTTCTGTTTGTTCAAAAATTAATCTAAAGATGTTTAAAAAATATATAAATTCCTTATTTTGTAAGTAAGATATTAATCCGCGTGCTGTATTTGAAGTTACTTTATCGGTGAAAAATTCCTCACTTTCAACTAGGTATAGAATCAAATCCTCAAATTATAAGCGGCCCCAAACAGAGACATTTTCACTAGTAAAAAGTAAACACTGCCAACAAAATAATTTATTTTTTACCTGTGATCCGGTTAGGCAAGGATGTCTCTCATAATTCCTTGTATTAAAACCGCGGTTTTGTTGTCTGTTACGCTGCACCAAATTGTTTAATTCAGTGGTAGGTCGCAATGTTTTTATGAAAACTTTATCCTCATAACTTAGTGCACTAAAGTTAAGGGATAACAAATATTCCACTAAGTCACCATTGAAATTTTTGAAATTAACTTCAGTAACCAAACTCATTTTAAAACAATTCGCGAGCAATATATGTAAACGTGCTGCTGTTTTCGGCCATTAGTAACTACGATCACACTACGATTCAATTAGTGCTTTCCAACGAATTCACTCGATGTCACGCGAAATTCTATAGTTGTGATTGGTCGATATTTTATGAGACTGGGTTCCTATCCGTGTTGCCATTTACATGTGTTTTGCTTTTCTATTGCAATGAAGTATTCATTCGGAGTATTTGCACCTTTGTTTGCTTTTCTGTGGCAGGCATAATGAACGTTGAGAATATACCTTTCTAAGCCTCCGCAGCGTTGCCACAAATCTTGAAATGAATGAAATGCAGTAAATGTAAATACCTTCTATCGTAATTAATAAATTATATTATATAATGTAGGTTGGAAGGAAGGTAGGTGCATAAAATGATATGATTTTGATTAATATGAATAAGCTGAATGCTGACTATTCAATATAATATATTAGTGATACACGGAATATTATTGAGGAGGCTTAGCCTCCTTTGACTAGCCGCCCCTGATATATATATATATATATATATATATATATATATATATATAAATATAAATATATTTATATATATATATATATATATATCTATTGAAGAAAAATGTGGGGTTATCCAGCCTTTTCTCTATAACCACATACTGCCACCTACTTATGGTTGTAGTGGGAGATAGCTCTTGGTCTGCACTAGTGAGGAAGTTTAGTATTTCTGTTCATTGCATGTTACATCTAAACTCGAGTTTGTGTTGAATGACGTTCAGTGTATATGTGTGTCGTAATGATGAGGACTTTTCTGGAATATAACAAATTTTTTTAGATCGTACTCAAATGCAATTGTGTGTTCTAGAATGTTGTAAAACCAGAAATTTTGCTCGTTGAGGTATAAAGCCGAATTTCATGGTTTTTCTGTACTGATTCTCTTACTTTTGAACTTTTGAGCGTACGATGTATTCTAGTCCATGCAATGCCGAGTTTTGTCGCTAGTATACACACACACACACACACATATATATATATATATATATATATATATATATATATATATATGTAATATTATATATATATATACATATGATATATATATATATATCTATATATATATTTATATATATATATTTATTTATATATAGATATATGTAAATATATATATATATATTTATATATATATATATATATATATATATATAATATATAATTTATATATATATATATATATATATATATATATATATATATATATATATATATATATATATATATATATATATATATATATATATATATATATATATATATATATATATATATATATATATATATATATATATATATATATATATATATATACATATGAATAACTACCAAAACTTCACACAAATAGTATAGAAAGATCTTCTATAGTAAAAAACCTATATTTCGGTACAATATATGCACCATCTTCATGGTCTAAAATACAATATATTAGAGTACATATCCTATTCGTAACATGTCACAATGCCATACAGCTATGTGATCAAAATGTAATCACAAACAAGCAGCCAACCTACATTCTCTTCCATGTTACAATAAATCAATTTTAATCAAGAAAAGAGCTCTACACAACTCTAGTACATCGAATAAGCAATGTCTCACAGTGAGTTTACCTCCTCACATAGAACTGAGTTGTCATAATGACAAAACACGGAATAAAAATTAAAACACCGTGGACCATCCTCACAGAATCAAAAATAGAAGAGAGGAACAAAATGAGCACTATCAAACAGACATACATTGTCCAATTTATAAAACCGTTATACAAGAGCTCAACGTTTAAAATATATATTGACTAAAATCATATATGCAAACAGTGAAAATTATAACATTTCTAATCTGTATTCAAAAACATTACCACACACCAACACACCAACATCACAGTTGCTTTCCAACAAATGTTCATTTATGTAGCACATCTCGACGAACCTCCTGTTTTTTTCTTCTTATGCCTGTATAATATCTTAACCTCATCATTTTGCATTTGTAAATAAGAGAGTTTGGTCTTGGTGGATAGAAGTGGGTGGGCGTGGGTGGCAAAAAATTTCTGTTGAAAAATTTAATTTTTCTTCTAGTACAATGTATGCTCTTCTGAATTGGAGGTTCTGTTAAATGACGCTGAATGTATATGTGTGTCACAATAACGATCACTTCTCTGAAATATTTGAAAATTTTTCGATTGTATTCAAATGTAATTGCATCTTCTACGAAGCTGTAAAACTAGAAATTTTGATCGTTGAAGATATATAAGCCCAAGTTCATTGCTTCTTTGTCAGTCATGTCTTAGCTATGTTCAACAGGTCATTAACAAACAAAGTGCTAAACTGATTATATTACTTTCGACCTGGGCAACACCGTGTTTTACCTCTAGTTATAAATAAAAATATCGTACTTGAGCGTTTGAATACGTATTGATTTTATAAGAGATTTAAATAATTTGATTCATTTTTGTCTTTGTGATAATAACTGGTACTTGTGACCGTTTTATTGTCAAAGTGGAGGGGTATGTACGGTTGTAAAGGCACCGGTGGAAAATTGAGGAATATTTTGTTGCTAAATGTTTGTTCTTGTTGCCATGGGTACAATTGTTGCCGAAACATAAAGAAAATTTCAATGAACATCTAGGAACATTTTGCAACATTTAAGTACGGAAACAAGCAACAGCAACCAAAATGTTCCACATTGTTCCTCCGAGGGAACAATGCCTTAACGATTTTCATGGACGCGGTTGTGACATTAGTTTTATGATATTTTTGCATAGCAAATACCTAGGACCATGGTTGGGCGATGTCGAGAATGTCATGTCGACAATTAATTGTTGACGCGTCAACTATAGTGCCGACGTCGAGTGACGTCGTCAAACGTCACTAAGTGACGTCGTCAACGTCGACAATGTCGACAGCTGCTTTAGCACAAAAACAATAGCTACGTTGAAGTAAAATGTCATTTTAATTAACTCTAGAACAAATATTTAATGAAATAAAGAGATAAATATTCACAGCTAAGCAGATAAACTAAAATATTTCTTAGGGTGCATTCGCGTTGGGCGCTTACACGCTTTAAGCGCTCACGCTTAGAAGCACAGATTATTGGCATTGTAGCGCTTAGAGACGCTTACGCTTTGACTTTGAGCATTAGTTATTTCAACATGGCGAATGCATCAGGATCAAAATTTTCTTCAGTAATGTCACTCTGTAGAGTAAAATATAAGTGTACCAACATTTTCGAATGTTCAAATGATAGTCCATTTCGGAGAGGTGTGTGAATATATCCCCAGTTTGAGAATAATCCCTCAAGTTGCGCAGAAGATGAACATTGTTGACATTGTCGACGTTTATTACATAGTCGACGGATTGTCGACGTGTCGAGGTCAACAATAAAAGTCGACGCGTCGACACCCAACTCTGCCTAGGACATCCATAACAAAGACTCTCGGAGATAGAAGCGACATATTTTTGTACAATAACGCTCATGATAAAGTGAAAATAGGGGCTCATTTGACGTGTGCTGCAGAGAAATGCGGCATTAACTATGTATCGCTATGCAATTGCAGATTGAGTTTATCTAATTGTTAGTTAGAGATTATTTGTCTTGAGTAAATTTAATTGAGTTCATATTTAGTCAAAGGTACATTTCAATGTGTTTTTTATCAAAAAATGATTTGAATGCTTGCATTATGTATTATTGAGTGTTAAAAGTGACCCACATCACAGTAACAACCTCCCTTAATATGGGGTCGATTGTAACAGTCAATTTGTACCAAACTCTTTCACCTTTTCGTCTTAATTTGTCATATATTTGAAGAATATCCAGGCCTTCACCTGAAATGCATGAATCGTTCTTTGTGGCCATAGTGGCAGTGCTATTACTGAAAACTTTTATACTACCGTATCTGGTCTACCCAACTTTAAGTTCGCAAATCCACAATAGCACAATGATTAATGATAATTTTCATTAATGCTTTTTGTCCCATGAGTTCGAAGAACCAGTAAAGTTAGGCAATAAGTTTGTATGAAAATTATCCTGTGAATGTTTATTCACAAGCAATATTCAGGGAGAATACTCCTCGAATCAAATAAATTTCGATAATGGAGTCTCACGAACAAATGTGTACTTTTTGTCAGTGCAAAATAACATGAACTGGTTCCAGGCATATGTCTTGCCCTCTTCCGTATTTTACAGTATACTCCTAATCACATTTGTGTCCATTTCTCATTCTGTGACATCTCCAAATCGATTCATGACGTCTATGGAACTTGCAAACTTCTTGCCTTTGACATATCTGCTGGGAAAATGTCATGAGAACTTGAAGTTTCCATTGTAACTTCTTGAATTTCTATTTAATAATTCATTGCATTATCCATTGATATAGCAAGGTATGAGTGAAATATATTCTAAACTTATTCATAGAGAGAATTCAATTTGATAACAATTCTTCATAACGTCGTTACAAATTTGTTTTTCACGATCGTTATTGTGATATTAGATGAAAATTACATAACAGAAACATTTTCTCGAGCCATCATTTTATGTGTAAGAAGTATAGGTATCATATCTGCGTCTCTAACTATATATTTTCGTTAACTTTATGAGTCTTCAACGCTCTTTTATGGTTTTACAGGTGCTTTAGCTACATTAGTGAAGTTTATGACTATGAAAATATTCCCAAATACCAATTAGATGAGGGCGAAGTAAAAACTTGGAACTGATAGCTCCAGCAAGCGATTTTATTTGTTGTCTGTTCCAAATTTTCTATCACATACTCGGCTAGCCGTTCTGATGAGGGCCAAAAAGTCATTAGCATAATCCAGTTTCTTCTCCAATTTGCGGGTAAGACTGCTAATTTGCTTTTTTGTATTATATATATATATATATATATATATATATATATATATATATATATATATATATATATATATATATATATAATAATAATAATAATAATCATTCATTTCCGTTTAAATGAAGGATAGAAATACGAAAATACTTTGTGAATAAATATCAGGTATTTCAAAATGACACAGCAAGCAATCGAAAGAACTAAGTTGGGGTGAGTCTGGGGGATAATGTACAGAACGAGGCAATTAGAAGAAGAACAAGAGTTGATGATGTCATAGAGCACATCGCACGTCAGAAATGTCGTTCGGTGGGGCATGTGGCACGACAGGAAAATGTCGACAGGAAATTGCCTTTCAAAACATGTATAAGGTTTTCTATTGAAGTGTACGTAAACGATGCACAACGCGAATTTTATTTTCTGTTTGCTTTAAGGTATATAAAGCGCCCTGTAAACGATCAAACTTGTTTGTCAAATTTTAGGTGTTTGTCAAATTATTTGATAGTCTATGGCTTTATTTGATGCGTTTGTCAAACAATTCACGTGTTTGAAGTGTTTGATGAAAAATTGGATTGACGGCATTTTTGACAACTAAATTCAAAACCGTTATGCTCATTTTTCATGGTACGTTTCACGTCACGTCAACGAGAAAACCGTAACTAAGGAAGAATTTGACAAATTTGTTTGATCTTTGGTTTGATCGTTTAAGTGATCGCTTGAAGAACACGTGAAGTTTGTCAAACAAGTTTGTCAAACAAATTTGATCGTTTACAGGGCGCTTAACATACGATAAGGAACTTCATCCAATGACTCGATATCTGGAGGTTGTGTCCTTCATAATGAATAACATAACCAGTATCCAACAGATTGAGAAAGGTGCAATCATAGAATGATATAGGAGACAGAAGTATAGTCATAAAAAGAGAATTGTTTTTTTTCAGATTGATTTGAAATGACAAAGGTAAATTGCCTGTTGGGGAGAATCTTGAAATTTCACCAGTCACTAACTTCTTGTGAACCTTACATACACATAAACTGTCGCTGTGAAGGATACCCTATAATAACATGCTTGATTGCTCATCTGGAAAATCAACGGTTATAGATGTTATATGTTTGTGTGGATAAATAATATTACTTCTTCTGCGATCTTTTTGGCTACTTGGGACGAATTCTCGGAAATGAATGAATTTTATCTATTGATATATTTAGAAATATTTTGTTATATGAAAATTTTTAATTTGCTTAAAACTTTTGTTTTTATTTTTTGAATTGATTGAATTCAAGTAGAAGGTTTTATAACATTGAAATTATCAATGACTATAGGCGTCCGAAATTAAGATCGTAGCGCCGGAACGGCTAATATCGGTACTAGAGCATGGGAGATTAGCTGTTTGTTTACATTGGTTGTAATGGTATTTACATTCATTTCGTTTTGAGTTTTCGAACGTTTATCGTCGTAATTTGTGTTTTTTTTGGACTTTGTATTTTCCTGTGATATATTGTGTTTGGATTGAGGACTATTTTATCTCTGTTCAACAGTAGATAACCTACCTACATCAAGTTGAAATTTACCACTGAGTTTTGTTCATTTTGAACATGAAAAATCAATGAATAAATAAAGTTAGAGGACGAAATAAATTAATTGCGTTTATGAAGGAACTATGTATACCTCATGAAAGGCTGTATGATAGAAACACCTATTATTTAAAGAATAAAAACTTTCAAAAGTTTTAAGAAACATCTCTGACATGGTCTACTTTCATCAACTGAAGAATTTTTGAGTATAATGACAAAAACTAAGTACTTACCAGCTAACTGAAAGGAAACAACATGAAATAAAAGAAAGAATTAATATGAATTGACTCTGCTGAATGGTTTGAACGTAATAAGTTATTATTATTTTTTTAATTTTCCTGACGTATAACCAGCTATCCTAAGTACGGTGGACTTCTGAGAGTTTTTTTCTGGTTTTTGATTAGAATCTCTGTTTTCCTGATTATATTATTGAATATTTTAGTTTTTATCTAGCTACAGAGTCCAGATTTATTTCATTATTCTTGATGTTATGATAAACTGTTATTTTTGGTTGTGCAAATAAACATCATTTGTTATTATTATAATAGTATCTCGTGTACATGAAAGAATACAAAAATCTAGAATCTCTGGATGAGCCCAGGTTCAGATTTCCGATAAAAGTAGAAGATTTTTCGTTAGAATAGATTTAACTTCAATAACTCTACGGTTTTTCGATTAGCTGAAAATTGCACATATTAAGTTGCGTTATAATTCTGTATGGAAAAATTCACAAACTTACTGCAGGGAAAATAAATTATTCTCAGTAAACTATAAGAACAACTTCTCTTATGTTCAGACATTTTTTTCAATCTTCAAGTTATTGAATCCACACCTTTCTTCTGTCCATCATTTCCTTGTTTTCCCAAGCTTTGGTTGGAAAATGCAACTTTGATTTTCAGCTTTTCGGGAAAGGTATGTAAGCTATATTCGGTTTTTTTTTTGCCCAATATGAACAATAGAATACACAACAATAGTGATTCATCTCTTCTGAACGTTTGTAAACGATCCAAAATACAATTAAAACTCAACAACTTCTCATATAAAATACACGTAAACAGATATAAACAAAGCCATCTTTCTCCCATGCTCTAGTAATATTCGACACCGGTAGGGGGCGTCTCGCTTATTATGTTTTCCCTATACAAATAGTTTTTGCAGAACTTATACTACTCCCATCGAGGACTAAGATATTTTATTAGTTCCTGAAATTCCCCTCAACATGAAAGATAAAAATGGCTTTTTCTATATTCATATTTATTTTCGTTGCAAAATATTCACAATGAAAAATTTATTATTTGTTGTATTTATACCTTTTTTTGTTATTTATTTTAATTATCTCGTTTTGTCTTTAGACTATTTACTCAGACTTATGAATGTTTATTATGCGTGTATATGCGCGTATGACTTTTTGATTATTATATTTACTTATATATGTGTATGTGTATACACGTATGAATTATTTGTATTAAAGTGTAAAATATTATTACAATTGACGTGTACACGCTGTATAGCCTAACGTACTAATAAAGTTTATTATTATTATTATTATTAAGTCAATTTTACAAAATAAAATTACCACTGGCAAAGCAAAGCAAAGCGCCTTGACCTTCTTGAAATTCTCGAAATAAGTTCCACCCATAATAGTCAATTACCCCTTGTAAACGAACAAATTAATTTTCAGGTATCACCTTTGCTTTAAGTCTGTTTTATAAAATAGGATGTGATACTCACCTTTAGTTAGTCTTGATAATGAGTTCATAACTCGAATCTTGTCGACTATTCGTTACTGCTAGATACAGTAAGTATCTAAATATTTTTATATAGTGAAACATTAGCCAAGTGTGTTTTATTTTGAAGTTCATACTTTATTCTTTATGATGTTTCATCAAGTGATGTGCGAGAATTAAATCTAAGAGAAAAATTGATATTTCAATCAACATCGTTTTCCGATACAATTGCTTGAATATATATATATATATATATATATAATATATTATATATATATATATAATATATATATATATATATATATAATATATTTATATATATATAATATATATATATAATATTATATATATAATAACATATATATATATATATATATATATATATATATATATATATATATATATATATATATATATATATATATATATATTCACATTCACATGTAAAAATTCTCCTATAGTTCTATCCAGTACAAAATATGGGACAGGTACAAGTCACCTACCCACTAGCTTGTCATCTTCAGCAATCTCATATCACGAAACAGAACGCAATTCAAACGACATTCTGAACTACCAGATAAATTGCTTTTCACCAACGAGTTTGGGGCTTCACAACACGTTGTACAGTCAGACAGCATGACAGGCTGGTGACAATCTGGGGTAGGTGTAATTTGACCCTAATTAAGATAAGAGCCAGAATCGAGCAGAGATAATTGACAGATTCACTGATCAGTTGGTTTGAGTTGATTATCAATCAAGTATTGGGTGCTTTTCAAAGGCTCAGGTTAACGATGTACATTCTATGGTTTGATTTATCAGATGTATAAATCACACGAAATGTATGGATATATCGAATTTGGAATTTATTAGAGTAGGAATACAATATACGAATTGGGAGGGTTGATATGTATTTCATGAATCTCCAAGATTTCTTGGAATGCACTGCGAAAGATTGCATGTAAAACAAAGGGCATTTGAATATTCAAAATAATTCATTTCAAAAAAACCTTCTAACAGTTCTCTTGAATTCTTAATAAATTTAACCTAAGTTATTCCGACATTTTACGAATGTTACTGAATGTGAACAATAGTCTGCATATGTGCAAGTAACTAAAATTGATTAATTTCAAATTCATCAATACTATCGAAACTTTCCTGCTTATGCTCCAATGTTAATATACGTAAACTTACCACATCTTAATCACCTGGTATCAAGAGTGTCTTAGAAATTAAGTTATTTTAGGATACCTACCTAGGTACTTTTGCAAAATGTAATAAAAGTCACACATCACATTCGACTATTCTTTGAGATTCGAAACATATGTATCTAGATTTAATCACACCAGCCTTTTCGATTTCTTTGAGTTCTCTAGAAACTAGAAACGAAATAAAAACAATCAAAGTAGCTTCTTCAAATTGAAGTCCGAAGAACCCTTGGAGGAAGCGTAAACGTCGAAATGTTTGAGAAGCTGTTGTTTTTATTCAATTTCTTTTTGAAATGGACTCACATGAAGTCGTGGCATTTTTATTGATTCTTTTCGACTCTTATTATGTT
Organism: Cynegetis impunctata; assembly: GCA_030704885.1. Taxonomy (NCBI): domain Eukaryota; kingdom Metazoa; phylum Arthropoda; class Insecta; order Coleoptera; family Coccinellidae; genus Cynegetis; species Cynegetis impunctata. The sequence continues at coordinate 409,596 of JARQZK010002940.1, read as the reverse complement.
CTTTAAAGATTCAAATGGAAGTCTAAATACATTTTATCTATTGGCACCACATGCTATAAAGTAACAAGAGAAGAACTTCCCCATCATATGATGCGTCATATATACGTATATATATATACATATATATATTATATATATATATATATATATATATATATATATATATATATATATATATATATATATATATATATATATATATATATATATATATATATATATATATATATATATATTTATATATATATATATATATATATATATATATATATATATATATATATATATATATATATATATATATATATATATATATATATATATATATATATATATAATTATTTATTTGAATTGTTGTTGCCTGTGAACTATTTTTAACTTTCTGATAATTATTAGCAATAACAGGCTTGGTGAATCTCAAAAAACTCGATTTTATTAAAAAGTTGAAGTTTCGCCACATTCGTGGCTTTATCAAAACTTTTGAAAAAATTGAAAATTCTTTGACATTTATTGATTTGAAAAACTTTGAATAGTTAAAAAAGAATACTATGTTTCATCAAAATTTTTCGGCTGTGGCCGTTCTCTGTTATTTATTACGTGCTATTCAGTCCAATATTAACATTCAAATCTATTATTATTAGATGGTAAGGAAAACCACAGAAACCTTTACCCACGTAATGTTCGAAATAGGTTCAAATTATTTTGATTTTGAAAAGTCAAAGAATAGGGTAATATTTATCTTTTTTTCCTACGCAGATTTAATTTTTTAATTTGTTCTAAGAAACAACATAAATCAAAACAAAATAATTCAACAAACAAACTCTAACCATAACAACTCATCTTCTTAGACAGAATCTAAACATCTAGAATTTTCAATTTTTCTAAAAAGAAAGTATAGTTTAGAACATTTGATCTGCAAAATTACAAGTAATGTCTTTTTAAAGACAAATCCAACAATCAAATATTTTAATTCTATTTTGTACATTACGTGGCTGAAGGTTTCTGTGGTTCCCTTTCCATCTAATATCAACAGACCTGACTGTTAATATTGGACTAAATAGCACGTAATTAATAACGGGAGACGGCCACAGCTGTAATAAAAATTTTTGAAAAAAAGATAAATAGTACCCTATTCTTTGACTTTTCAAAATCAAAATAATTTGAACCTATTTCGAACATTACGTGGGTAAAGGTTTCTGTGGTTTCCCTTACCATCTAATAATAACAGATTTGAATGTTAATATTATATAAAATCGAATTTTTTGAGATTCACCAAGTCTGTTATTGCTAATAATTATCAAAAAGTTATATATATATATATATATATATATATATATATATATATATATATACGTTTCTGGTGAACTATACGACGGTTCACTTTGATAATTTAATGGAGGGCATAGTCGGACATTCTCTACCCAACTGAAATATTTTTGGTAATGCGGTGTTGCCACTTCTATTAGAAAGTAGTAGCAACTTTGGTTTTTCATATGGAACACCCTGTAATGAATATCATTTTTAGAATCTCCAAGAATTTCCCAATAACTTTTTATAATATTGAAGTGTAGGAAGCCCCCAAGTATCACCAAACTCCAACCCAAATTTCGATATCATAGTATTTCTCAACTCAAAGATATCAGCGTTTTAATAGGTCTTGATTTTCGAAGAAAAAAAAATGAGAATAATATTTATTTGGAAAACGGTAACAGATAGGTACCGTAGTTGCGGGTTACTTTGGCTTCTTATCTCTTATATCTTAAGAAATTCCTTAAATGTATGGACTGTGATAGACTTTTAAGTGTTATAGCATTTTTATTTGACAAACAGGGATGGAAGCTAGTTATTAGTATTTAGACATTAAGCAAAAAGTTCGTAAAAATGTAATTTTTATATTTTTAAAATTTGAGCCAAAGTTGTTCTTCGAAGAGTGATACTTTGACACGCAAGTTTTTTTGGTACCAAACCTATACTTAAGTAGGTATTGGGGCAAAGTAAGGCATTTGAAATAATTCAAAACAAAGCAATTGATCGTACAATGTCTTTAATTTAACAAAAACTTCAAGAATAAAGTTCATTCTGTTATTTTCTTCAGAAGTTAGCAATCTAATTCAGGTATTGAGAACCAACCCTTTTTTTCAAATTTGGGAGCATTTATCTTAGAGATAATACTTTCCCAATTCAAGAGCTGCTCGTCCGTATAGGCTGGCCACCGCCAAAACAGTTTTCGTCTTTTCATGAAACTCAGGAGGGCCCCCTCTTCACTTACATCAGAAGTGACCTGGCCAAGATATATTCGTGTGTTCCACTTGACCAGAACAAAGTCTCCTTTGGATATATTTTTAGCCTGAATCTTATCGTGAGAATCCACATCTTTATCTATAGCAATGGAAGTCTTCATCGATAATTCTTCAAACTGAATCACAGTCATATCAGGCCGTTCTTTGTTGGCATTTGTCGTTTGGGAATTTGTAGCGTCCTGTTCAAGAAACTTTTCTAGCAGATTTGAAGACGAGTCTGGATATTCCTTAGCGTAACTTTTTGCAGCCAGCTCTTCAGATAAGATAACAGGTGAGATTAGGTTTTTTTCAGCACATAATGTCGGCGTGTTGGCCTCATCTTGGAACGCAGGTAAGTTGCTCTCTTTTTCATATTTTAATTTGGGGTTTTCAATGATGCTTACTGAATTTGAAATTGGAAAATCTTTCATCTTCATCACCCCAAGACATCACTTGGTCATCAGTAGAAGATGCAAGTCTCATATCCAAATCACTGACACTTGTTGAGGTTGTTGATTCGTTTCATTTTTGACTTTTTTTAGTAAATACTCTCTTCATTTTTCTAATTTTAGGTTGTTGCTGGCCAGATGGACCTGAGTCTGCTAGATCTGCAGCACAGATAGATTTTCCGGGGGCTACACTATTTTTTTTCTTTTTAGCAGTCTTCGTTTTCGGACAAATATTGGACCGATTGTGCATTATCTTTTGCATGAATGAATCTCCGATAAGTTCTGTATCAACAATTCGATCCTGCCTTGGCAGTCGGCTTAAAGGCTGTTCTTTATCATAGGAAATATCCCTGATTTCCTAAATCCCGCAATTAAGTTTTCTTTTGTTTCAGTCAATGAGTCAATAGCACGTTTCAATAGATTAGGAAATTGGTCTTTTTGGTGTGGTAGGAAGCAACCTTCCAGACTGACTTTTTTTTCCAGTCCTACAGGACTTGTCGCCACTTGCATTTTAGTGGCCGGAAGTAAGCAACATCTAATGGTTGCAAAATATGCGTTGAATTAAGGGGCAAGACAAATGAAGCTAATGTTATGTTTTTCACATTCTGACAAGACGTTAGGATTCATGTGCGACGACAGGTTGTCGCCAATAACCACCTTCCGTCCTTCTCTTCTTCTTTAGAATAGGAATGAGATGGGTGACAAACCAGTCCTCAAAGGTAACTGAGTCAATCCATCCGCTTTTGGTCCTGTTGTATTTAGCATTTTTTTGGGCCATTATTAGTCCGTGTTTGACCAGAGGTGTTCCGACTTATAAATTATATAAGGCGAACCTCTTCACCAGCAGCATTACCACAAAACATCACCGTAAAGCTGACTTTGGCTCAAGAGCTAAAGTAACCCGAATATATGAGTCAAAGAACCCCCACAGTTAGTTCATAATAAATCAGTAACTAAACTTGCAATAAAACAAAATTTTCTAGTATTAAAGTACTTCTAAACACATTTTCGACCCAAGCAAATCTAATATTGAAGTTAACTTACCTTAAAAACTCCGATACACAATAAAGTTTGCAGATGTCAAATAAGTACTTGATGACAGCAGGTAAGGTCAACATATAAATGACGTTTTAAGACCGCGAGAAATATATTGTTAGTAATGAAAAATAGGCGCCAGAAACGACATCTAACAATTACGAGTCGAACTAAATCGTTAACTGTCGTTACTACTGAGAGGCGGGAAATTGAATATTTGTTTTGTTTTGAGCCATAGTTACCCCCTAGAGCAAAAGTAACCCGCATCTACGGTAAGGAGAAATATCACGAAAAATTATTTGAAAATTGTTGGAGATTCGAAAAATGATATTATATACAGGGTGTTCCATTTGAAAAATCAAAGTTGCTACTACTTTCTTATAAAAGTGGCAACACCGCATTACCAAAAATATTTTAGTGGGGTAGAGAATGTCCGACTATGCCCTCCATCAAATTATCAAATTGATCGGTCTTATGGTTCACCAGAAACGTCTAATGTGCCATCCACCGTGAATCACCTCGTATATATATATATATATATATATATATATATATATATATATATATATATATATATATATATATATATATATACGAGGTATATATATATAAATATATATATGTTCAGAAAGATTTCCGCGGTCGGAAGTATTTGAAAAACTTGGTTCACGGAATGAACCGCGTAAAAGATTTGAAAAATCTCGACGTTTCGGCTCCTTTTGCGAAGCCATCTTCAGGAGAATTAGAAAGGGAATAATTCAGAATCGTGGCCTCAATCTGCCTACTCCACGAATCGAATTAGGAGGAATCGGAAACAATACGATTGCGTGGTCTCAATCTGCCTACTCCACCAACCGTACTGCTTCCTGTCAACTCTGAAGTCTCTATCTGCCTACTCTTCAGAGTCAACTGACGGGCCGATCGTCGCGTGGCCGTATTTATAGGGGAGGGGGCGGGTACTCACGCTCATCAGTGCGGGATGCACTCTGATTGGGTGTGACATGGCGACCACTGAGAAGTGGTTTCCATGCTGATGGGAGTCTGTGACTGTCATCTCTGGTGTTCAAACAATTTGGACGTTTTTCTATTTCTACAGCTTCACGGAAAATTCGGGATTTGAAAGATCGGACGGGAGCAATAGTTCTTGTATTGGGGAAATCGATAATGTGGCCTGTTTGGGTGTGATGTTGGGAAAGTGCGTTGGTGATATCTGAGTGTCTTACTGAAAGTGAATGTTCTTTGGCACGGACCTGAATTCGTCGGTTCGTTTGTCCTATATAAGAACGAGGACAATTGGAACAGGGAATCTCATAAACACCGTGATTTTCGTTAGGAATTTTATCCTTGACGGATCTGACCAGATGGGAGAGTTTTTGTTGAGTAGTGAATATTGTTTTGATGTTTGTGTTTTTGAGAGATCTTGCGATCTTATCTGTTACTCCTTTGATGTAAGGAAGAAATAATTTAGGTGTAGATTCTTGTTCAGTGGGATTGGAAGGTGGTAGAGGTGGGGTGATGTTTGTGTGTTTGCGTATGCTCTTGTTGATTTGATATGTGTTTGTAACCGTTCTGTAATAATATATGTTTTAGAGTATTGAGTTCTGATTCACGGTGTTCGTCGTCAGATAGTCGAATGGAACGGTAGATTAGGGTATTAACTACAGAGTTAAGTTGAGAAGGATGGTGGTGAGACTGGGCGTTCAGATAACGGTTTGTATGGGTGGGTTTACGATAAACTGAATAGGAGAAGCCTTGGGATGGAAGTTTTTTGACCATGACATCGAGGAATGGCAGGGACCCATCGTTTTCCACTTCCATTGTGAATTGGATACTTGGATGTATGCCATTCAAATGATTCAAGAAGTGGAGCAACGAATCTCTGCATGGGGCCAGATCGCAAAGACATCGTCTACATAACGTAGCCAGCATGATGGTTTAAGGTCGAATGACGAAAGAGCTTGGGTTTCGAAATGTTCCATGAAAATGTTGGCTATGACGGGGGAGAGAGGGGATCCCATTGGGGCTCCCTTAATTTGTCTGAAGAAATTGCCTTGAAAGATGAAGTAAGTGTTGGCCATGCAGTGTTTGATCAGGGATAGGTTGTCTGGGGATATTTGATGTTTGGTGTCTAGGATGGAAAGTGTTTCTTCAATGGGGATATTTGTAAATAAGGAGACAATATCAAAACTAACAAGGAGATCAGTTGGGGCAATATCAATACTTTTGGGGAGTTCTATGAAGTGAAAAGAGTTTTTGACGTATGACTGGGTTTGTTCGGCAAGGGGTTGAAGGGTTTTGGCGAGATATTTCGCAAGAGGATGTGTTGGACAATTGTAAGCGCTGACAATGGGTCGAAGTGGAATATTAGGCTTGTGAACTTTGGGTAGACCATAAATTCGAGGGGTTCTTGAAGATTTTTCTCTTGGGATTAGTGACTTTTTTATTTCAGGTGGGAGATTCGATTGGTTGATACGAGATTTTGTGGTTTTCTCCAGGTATGTTGTCGGGTCATGAGTGATACGCTTATAGTCGGGGGTGTCTAGAAGATTGGACATTTTATCGAGGTAAGAAGAAGTGTTAAGATGTCCTATGGGATACTTTTGATCGCCTATCCAACTCCAAGGCACAACATCTTTCCGACCAAAAGACCCTAACCCAGAAAAATAAACTAGACAAACTCATCAAATCCCAAAAACCACAAAAATCATCTTCATCTCATACCTTCTCCATTGTTCACAATTATTCTGACACCCCAATTTCCGAGATCGCGACAAAAGCACTCTCGAAAGGTTTCAACTATTCCATCACACCTAAATCCATCCCCATAGAAACTATTATCTCCCAAACAGAAGAAGCAATTTCCCATCTTCCAACAGATCAAGCGGAAACTGCCAGGCATGACATCGCCAAAATTCTTCGTACAAGTCGGCCACCCCGTCCCAACCTCACTTTTTCTGAGAGGCAATCTCTCAAAGAACTTTACAATGACCAAAATCTAGTCGACCTCCCAGCCGATAAAGGAAATGCTACTGTCATTCTTAACACTTCTTCTTACCTCGATAAAATGTCCAAACTTCTAGACACCCCCGACTATAAGCGTATCACTCATGACCCGACAACATACCTGGAGAAAACCACAAAATCACGTATCAAACAATCGAATCTCCCACCTGAAATGAAGAAGTCACTAATCCCAAGAGAAAAATCTTCAAGAACCCCTCGAATTTATGGTCTACCCAAAGTTCACAAGCCTAATATTCCACTTCGACCCATTGTCAGCGCTTACAATTGTCCAACACATCCTCTTGCGAAATATCTCGCCAAAACCCTTCAACCCCTTGCCGAACAAACCCAGTCATACGTCAAAAACTCTTTTCACTTCATAGAACTCCTCAAAAGTATTGATATTGCCCCAACTGATCTCCTTGTTAGTTTTGATATTGTCTCCTTATTTACAAATATCCCCATCGAAGAAACAATTTCCATCCTAGACACGAAACATCAAATATCCCCAGACAACCTATCCCTGATCAAACACTGCATGGCCAACACTTACTTCATCTTTCAAGGCAATTTCTTCAGACAAATCAAGGGAGCCCTAATGGGATCCCCTCTCTCCCCCGTCATAGCCAACATTTTTATGGAACATTTCGAAACCCAAGCTCTCGTCATTCGACCTTAAACCATCATGCTGGCTACGTTATGTAGACGATGTCTTTGCGATCTGGCCCCATGGCAGAGACTCGTTGCTCCACTTCTTGAATCATTTGAATGGCATACATCCAAGTATCCAATTCACAATGGAAGTGGAAAACGATGGTTCTCTGCCATTCCTCGATGTCATGGTCAAAAAAACTTCCATCCCAAGGCTTCTCCTATTCAGTTTATCGAAAACACACCCATAAAAACTGTTATCTGAACGCCCAGTCTCACCACCATCCTTCTCAACTTAAACTCTGTAGTTAATACCCTAATCTACCGTTCCATTCGACTATCTGACGACGAACACCGTGAATCAGAACTCAATACTCTAAAACATATATTATTACAGAACGGTTACAACACATATCAAATCAACAAGAGCATACGCAAACACACAAACATCACCCCACCTCTACCACCTTCCAATCCCACTGAACAAGAATCTACACCTAAATTATTTCTTCCTTACATCAAAGGAGTAACAGATAAGATCGCAAGATCTCTCAAAAACACAAACATCAAAACAATATTCACTACTCAACAAAAACTCTCCCATCTGGTCAGATCCGTCAAGGATAAAATTCCTAACGAAAATCACGGTGTTTATGAGATTCCCTGTTCCAATTGTCCTCGTTCTTATATAGGACAAACGAACCGACGAATTCAGGTCCGTGCCAAAGAACATTCACTTTCAGTAAGACACTCAGATATCACCAACGCACTTTCCCAACATCACACCCAAACAGGCCACATTATCGATTTCCCCAATACAAGAACTATTGCTCCCGTCCGATCTTTCAAATCCCGAATTTTCCGTGAAGCTGTAGAAATAGAAAAACGTCCAAATTGTTTGAACACCAGAGATGACAGTCACAGACTCCCATCAGCATGGAAACCACTTCTCAGTGGTCGCCATGTCACACCCAATCAGAGTGCATCCCGCACTGATGAGCGTGAGTACCCGCCCCCCTCCCTATAAATACGGCCACGCGACGATCGGCCCGTCAGTTGACTCTGAAGAGTAGGCAGATAGAGACTTCAGAGTTGACAGGAAGCAGTACGGTTGGTGGAGTAGGCAGATTGAGACCACGCAATCGTATTGTTTCCGATTCCTCCTAATTCGATTCGTGGAGTAGGCAGATTGAGGCCACGATTCTGAATTATTCCCTTTCTAATTCTCCTGAAGATGGCTTCGCAAAAGGAGCCGAAACGTCGAGATTTTTCAAATCTTTTACGCGTTTCATTCCGTGAACCAAGTTTTTCAAATATATATATGTATATATATACATATATATATATATATATATATATATATATATATATATATATATATATATATATATATATATATATATATATATATATGTATATATATACATATATATATATATATATTGGTAATTATCAAAGAATTCTCAAGGTCTAGTACTTTTTGTATTGAGAATTGTAACTGTCTAAATGAAATAAAATACTGTGGTCGTAAATAAAACTCACCTGTCGATAGAAATTGCAACAAGGTTGAAAATGGAAGAGGTGGAACAAGTGACGTCCATTTCAATGTAGAAATCACACACAACAGCTGGCAAAGCCCATGTGCCGTTGAACTGAAAAAAAAAATTTATCAGAGATGTTACCATTTAAACTAAATTTTATTGATGTATGGATTGAAATATTTATGAATTATTCGTCAATATTTGACTGTGAATCCCATATCAAAAAGGATTTTCATTCCTCTTGAAGTTATGTCAATTGTAACGATGAGAGATATCTGGATATTAGTAAATGTTTATATGCATGTGAACTAACAATCTATGGTCCTATTAGAGATTGAAGACTTTTGGAACGAAGTATCTCATCGCAAGTTACACTCCAGACACTCCAGACAAATGAAAGATAGATCAAAAAGAAACTCAACTGATAAAATTGACACGACAGCGTTGCTAGGCGTGTGCGTAGGCTGTATTTGTCGATTCGTAATGATATAACTTTTTCAATAAGGAATGAATTATTTTTACAAGATCTCTTGAATAAATTTGATTTTCAAGAATTAACTATGGTTCATCAAAATCTACAACAAACTACACTATCGATGCAGCTTCTTCAAGACACATAAAAGTGAATCCTAAATATATGACCTATTTTAGTTATCTCAAACTAATTACTAAGATGAAATGAACTAATTAGATCCATAATTAGCTCATGTTTTTATAATAATTGACAATAAAAAGTTTATTTTTATAACATAAAAGAAGTTATTTAATAATTTTTTTAAATTTTTTCTTCATTCATTTACTCTCAGATTTCAAATTTTTTCACATCACATAAAGTGAACAAGGAAAATTCTTTAATAATTGAAAAAATTATCAAACAACTTTCCAAGTAAGCTGGTTATACGTATTCAGCAACGCAAAATCTGCATTCACAATCGAACGGTGAATTATAGAAATTGCCAAGTCACCCCGACTCAAAATCTGCATACAGCTGTTCCGATCTTATTAGATCTCATCAGTGCAGCTTATTTTACTCGGAGGGAATTAACAAATTTCTAATTGTTCCCCAATACAAATCGTGGTCAGTAATACTGGCTGGATAACAATCCAGAGCGCCATCCCACCAAAGATATTGGGAAACAACAATTCACCGCTTGGACTGAAAATGCAGAAATTCGTCGCTTAAACACGTACCTCCTGATATAAAGATATCTACTCTACAACAGTGGTGTATATGATTCCAAGGCACACTAACATAGTGATTTAAAACCTTTGGATATATCTACTCACGACAGCGCGCTCCGAATATTCTAGTCGCTTAATACGCAAAATACAACAATCAAATCATGAAGAACATACTAGTCGACCATGGTCAATTTCATACATTACATAAAGTAAACAAGGAAAATTCTTTAATAATTTAAAAAATTATCAAACAACTTTCCAAGGAAGCTGGTTATACGTATTATATGTATGAAATTGACCATGGTTGACTAGTATGTTTTTCATGATTTGATTGTTCAATTCTTTCAATTTATTTAATTGTGTCTGTTAACATTTAATATACAGCGATAGAAATTTTGTTCGAACTGGGTATCCCACGACATCTCTCGTTCATTTTAGTCGTATTTTCCTCAAAAGTAAAATACTATTGAAGCAGGAAGTAGTTTTTTTTATCCGTTTTAGACATTCTAGTCTAGATTTTTTTGATGTTGGATCAATATATATATATATATATATATATATATATATATATATATATATATATATAATCTCTTGATAATTATTAGCAATAACAGGCTGGTTGAATCTTAAAAAACTCGATTTTATTAAAAAATTGACGTTTCACTACGATATTCGTAATTGAATTTCTTTGACATTTATTGATTTGAAAAAATTGAAAAGACAGGGTTGCTTTGTATATGCTATTTCATTAGATGGTAAGGGAAACCAAAGAAACCCTTACCTACGTAATGTTTGAAAATAATAATACTAGGGTACTATTTATCTAACAACAAAGAAATTAGTCATGGAAAAACATTAAAGAAGTGGAGTAAAATTATCGGTATAGCACGCTTATATGGAAGCATCCGTTGACACGTGTTTCGGACTCTTTGGTCCTCATCAGAACGGCGTAGCCAAGCATTGGATTGAAAATTTGAAGATGAAAATAGTACAACAAACAAAAACCTCTGATACGGAAGATAATCACACAATTGTGGTTTATTGTTTGAACTCTCCGGTATGGGAGATTTGGTCAAACTTTGCCACGGAGGCGATTAATGCTATCCGCGAGATCTAAGAACAATTCGAATATATATATATATATATATATATATATATATATATATATATATATATATATATATATATATATATATATATATATATATATATATATATATATATATATATATATATATATATATATATATATATATATATATATATATATATATATATATACAGTGCTTTCATGATGAAAGGAACAAATTCATTAAAAAATTAGGTTTCTATTTCATGTTAAAATCCTCGGATAGGTCGATTAGTATTTTTATTTGGGCATTTTTCGCAATAAAAATTTTGTATACAGGGTGTCTCATTCAAGAGCTATGGCTTTGTCATTAGTTTTTTTAAAGGTAATACCCTGTATATTATTTCACTTTACAATTCTACGATAAATTCTTATCACTTTTTGTGAACATAGCATATGCCTCAACTCGATGGATTGCCAGAAACGGAGATAGTGGGTAATGAGAGGTACGATATGAAAACACACAAATGTAATTACTAATTTAATTTTTACATATGTTCAATCTGTTGTCCGTTTACTTCGAGACATTTTTGAAGTCGATTCAATGTTTCCCGTTGCACATTTTCAATTACTTCTGGACTGATAAGTCTTATTTCCTGCCTGATTCTCTCTTTAGATCATCAATATTATTTGGTCTATTCAAATAAACTTTAGACTTCAAATAATAAGAAAAAATCCAATGGGGTTATGTCCGGTGATCTTGGCGGCCACTCAATCGGACCTCTCCGTCCTATCCATCTGTTGGGAAAAGTTGCATCAAGAAATTGTCGAACAGCGATTGAATAGTGAGGAGGTGCCCCATCTTGTTGAAACCATATCTCGTTATTAGGTATGTCAGGATCTTGTGGGTTAGGAAACAAAACAGCTAAAGCCGGAATGAGTTCGAACTGGAGAAAGTTCAAGTAGTCCTCTCCGTTTAGTGTTCCTTCAAAAAAATAGGGACCAACTATACGATTTCGAACAATCGCTGCCCATGTATTAATTTTTTGAGGCCGCTGTGTGTGGCATTCTTGCATCCAATGAGGATTCTCGGTCGCCCAATACCTACAGTTTTGTCTGTTGACGTGGCCATTTAAAGTAAAGGTGGCTTCATCAGAACAAATTATGTTTGTAATGAAATTTAGATGTTGATTATGAATTTCAAGAATCTGCTCACAAAACTGTACTCTGCGGTCAAAATCGTCTTCTAATAATTCATGTACCAGCTTAATTTTATAGGGATGATACTTATTTATCTTAAGTATTTTATGCAGGGACCCTACTGATAAATTGAAATTATTGGAAATTGTAGTAATGGATGTATGAGGGTTCTCTTGGGTTTCTAGTAGAACGTTCAGCACTGTTTCCTCAGATACTCTCGGTGGTCTTCCTTTAGGTAAATCTCTAACGTATCTCCTGAATTTTGATTCAATTTTGCTGACTGTCGATCTAGTAATTGGCGGACGATCAGGATGATTTTCATTGAATAGATTGCAGACTTCTTCTTGTGAACGCACCCTATCTCCAAAACCAATCATCATAAGTACTTCAATACGTTCTCTCTCAAGTAATTGCATTTTCTTAAACAATGAAGTAGTGTAGTGCCTGGAGCGTTAAAAACGTGAAAACTGCGGACTATACAGCACCAGTGAATGAATTCAGATGGTACATGTGAAATTTCATTCTTCAGATTTAATGACAATGTTTACCTAAATTTTTTTTTGTACTTTCAATCCACATTTTAAATCTCCAGGTGCTCCACTATCTCCGTTATAATCTGGGAATCCATCAAGTTGAGGCATATGGTATGTTCACAAAAAGTGATAAGAATTTATCGTAGAATTGTAAAGTGAAATAATATACAGGGTATTACCTTTAAAAAAACTAATGACAAAGCCATAGCTCTTGAATGAGACACCCTGTATACAAAATTTTTATTGCGAAAATTGCCCAAATAAAAATACTAATCGACCTGTCCGAGGATTTTAACATGAAATAGAAACCTAATTTTTTAATGAATTTGTTCCTTTCATCATGAAAGCACTGTATATATATATATATATATATATATATATATATATATATATATATATATATAATATATATATATATATATATATATATATATATATATATATATATATATATATATATATATATATATATATTAGATATATATATATATATTAGATATATATATATATATATATATATATATATATATATATATATATATATATATATATATATATATAATATATATATATATATATATATATATATATATATATATATATATATATATTATATATATATATATCTATATATCTATATATATATATATATATATATATATATATATATATATATTTTTAAACACATATTTTTTCCCCCCGGTACATCTCCAGCAGCTCCCCTTGAATCAACTGAACTGAAATTTGGTATCTGGGATTATTTTCGAGGCAGAACGAAACTATCAAAATTTGGTTAAATTTCTCTCACATCCCATTTTTGTGTATATATTTCTTGCATCAACAGCGGCTCCATCAAACTAAATGAGCTGAAATTTGCTATCTGGGCTTGTTCCTCGGCAGAAATAAGCGTTCAACATTTGAGAAAATTTTTCGAACCGCCGCCATTTCAATGCTAATATTTTTTGTTTTGTCGTGGTTTCTGAGAAATTGCGACAATCCACAGTTTCACCAAATTGAGTCAGGGGGTTTAAATTTGTTACGTAGATTAAGTTCTTGTTGCAATACTTTACTTTGTAGGTTTCTACTTCTCAACCGCGCTGCACTTCGCGGAGACTATGATTTTTTTTTTGAATTAAATCGATTATTTTCAAATTTTTATTATGATTGTCTATTGAAGCGTAGTTGTTCAATACGCGAATTTTCTTATCAATAAAATAAAATAATATTTAATTTTATTTCGCTTTGCCATTGCAGGGTGGTTTTTCAAACCATCATTTATTCCGCTCAAATCACATCTCGACGCGATGCACTTCGCGAAAAAAATGTTACCTCAGTGGCGGAGCTCTGCTGTCTTCTTTTTAAACTTTATTAATAATAATAATAAGATATGTAAAAAACGAGGCCGATTGATACTATCTAAATCATATTTTTCTTTAATTGTGTAATCGAGAAAATGGTAAGAGGAAATTCCATTCGACAAAATAAAATATACTTTAAACATAATAAATTCAATACGAACATTTTTAAAGCATGAATGGATTCATCTGATTAATACTCATTGGAAAATAACTTAATCAAACACCGAATCGTTGTGAACTGTCACCAAAACTATCGATCACCCAAAGAAATATTTTAAACTGTAAAAAAAATTTTTTTCAACAATATTTTAATATATAGTAATTCATTTAACGTTGAGAAATATAAAAGAGAACTACGTATAGTACTTTTTCGATTCATGAGTATTTTAAAAATACTCTTGATAAAGGTAGGATCAATATAACTCGCTCGCTAAATCAAGAAGATAAATTTTCATGTTTTTCCATAACTGCAGCTCTAACGGTAAACACATGCAAATATCAGAATCGATCGATTTACATAACTTATATTAAAATTTCATAATATGAAGAATTGAGTAAGAAAACAACCTCCAATAATTTATTTATGAATGTACCTCGATTACGTCTACGATTGTGAATATGTTTTCCAACCATAAGAAAAATCAATTATCCAATATATTAAGTAAGTGAGGAAGTCTTACGACCCTTTTAATCGATTAAAATATTTTGTTTTAATAACGATATTCGAGAACATATGAGGTGCAAGAATGGTGTAGAACCTTTCATGCCACAGAGTATATAAGCCAGTTACTTAGTTGTTCCGTGCAACGGAGTGGTTACTCTTGCTAGCTCGCATTCGGGAAGTCTTGGGTTCAAACCCCAGGGATGAATGGGCTGACATGAGTTTTTCTCAAACGTTTTCTCATGGCGTAGTCACTGCTTTCTAACTTACAAAGACGAATTCTGGGTAGTATTCATCCTCCGAATCCCATCTAACCTCCTCTCTTCGATAAATCATCTGGTCTCACCCATATTTAATGCACTTGTATATATAAGTGTATCCTCTGATCTGGAAGAAAGAGTTCAACCTCATAACTCATGCATCTTGTCTCCCTGACACATACTTAAGGGAGGAATGAAACACGTGGTCCTTCCTTCCTTCCTTTCCTTTTTCGTGCAGATAGTATGAGGGAAAATGAATCAAAGTGCACTTCGAGAGATCGCATATTACGCGATACGTCTTTCGAAGACGAACCTAGGTTTGTCAGGAAATCAACTGTAGGTATTTAAAGAAGGACTGCGAATACTTATAGGCAAAGCCTAATAAGTCATCACCAAAATTGTCCATTAGCTGTACCTAGATTTCTTCGGAAACTTAGGCGAGCAA
This sequence comes from Cynegetis impunctata, assembly GCA_030704885.1. NCBI lineage: Eukaryota > Metazoa > Arthropoda > Insecta > Coleoptera > Coccinellidae > Cynegetis > Cynegetis impunctata. The sequence continues at coordinate 393,930 of JARQZK010002940.1, read as the reverse complement.
TGGAATCTTTTTTAATGCGCCGCGACGCAGAGAGACATACACTTGGGTCTTGAAATATAGACACAAGGAAGAGAACAGGTTCTAGTGCTGACCGCAGCACGTGAGTCCTAATCTAAGTGCGAGACTGGAGGTTTAGTAGGCTAACGCCCGGAAACCGAAAGAACAGAGGTGTTTTTAGTGGGTAGGCAATATTGCATATATATATTTATATATATATATCAACTATTGAATCCCACACAGGCCGGGTTAGCAACCGGTATCGCTTTTGAAGTTTTCACCTCGATTAAAAAAAAAAAAAAAAAAAAAAAAAAAAAAACAAAATTACATAATAAACTCAGCTGAAACCATCTTACGATGCTCTTCGTCTTGGATACTACAAGATCTCAACGAATCAAACAAAGCGACACGCGTGCTCATTTTTATTTCACTCCTGCGCCTTCCGCATAGAAAGGATTTCCTTCAAGAAACAGTCACTGGAGAGAATCAAATCATGAAACAAAAATGGCGTAGTCTCCGAATTCGGAATCTCTACGATAATCTCCATTGTCTACTCTGCTGTTTTTATGTTTTATTAATGACATAAGGAAATATACTAAAAACTGTCTATTCCTGTTGTTCTCAGACAATCTTAAGTTATTTAAGGTTATAAAGTGTATACTTACATGACTTTATTTTGTTACAAGAAAATTTGGAAATGTTGCGAAGTGAAATGCATTTTAATATCGAGAAACCCAATGTGATGAGATGTTTCAGAAATAAGTATTCAGTTCATTACGATTATGCATTATATAATGTAAAATTCCGGTCAAGAATACTTGCTAAAGATTTGAGAATTCACCTAGATCACAAATTAGATTTCATCCAGCATACTAATATTATAATATAAAAAGCTTTGATGATGTCGGGGTTTATTCAAAGAAAACTTGAAGATTTTAACAATATCTCAGTTCTTAAATTGGTTTATTTCACGAATGTCCGGAGCACTATGGAATATTCATCTGTAGGTTGGTCACCCTATTATGAAATTCAAAGGAATAATATGGAATGTGTTCAGCGCAAATTCTTAAAATGGTTTGCCTACGAAATGAGCATCTACAAGGAGTTAATAGACTATGATTTTTTATATATGTCCCTATCAATTAAAGCTTCAGCCACTAGAAGAAAGAATTTCGATATAGTGTTCATATACAAATTACTCAATATTTTAGTGACTCTGAATATTTATTGTTTAGGTTAAAATTAAATGCTAATAATGTTATTCTGAGGCATAAGGACGTGTTAAGTGCAGATTTAATTCCTGTAAACTACGGTATGAACAATCATATTGAACGAGCTAAAAAGGCAAATTCGATAGAGGTTGATTTATTCCATATCCATTTCCAGTCTGAAGACACATTTTGAGGCAGTTTGAATTATCCTTTTGCCAACTGGGTCCGATTTTTGATGAATAGGTATTTTTCAATTAAGTATAGTTTCTTCTTTTTTTTGTTGTTATTTGGAGGTCATTAAATTGTAAATGGGCTTTGCCATTTGTATTAAATAAATAAATAAATAAATAATGCTCGAATTTTGGATTGATTGGGCCGATACTTGGTTTAAATTAATAAACATATCAAAACAATGGTTAAAAATAACAATATACACATTTATTATAAGAAATAACGCATGACGCACGTTTCGGTGGAACTTCACCTCCTTCAGATGCTGATGGCAAACTAACTATGATTCTCTGTTATATCGAAAACAAGAAATGACAAATTATGTAGAAGGGGTAAATACAAAGATGGTTACAAATAATTATTAGAAAAGGAAAAACCAATTCTGAACTGCTAGTCAGGTAGTTCGGTAATTTTGAAAAGATTAAGAAGGGGGCTTGAAGTATGATCGATTTGGCTATTCAATAGGAGACCGGAATGCTTGTATTTATTTATCCGTAATGATTCTAAAAAATTAAGTTTAATTCCCTTACTTTCATTATTTAATATTTTAAAATCGAAATTGAATGTGTGATTTTCTTGAATTAAATGGTTTGCATAATGTGAATCCGACTTCTGATTAACAAAGCTACGTTTGTGTTCTGAAATTCTAGTTTGAAAACTTCTGAAAGTTCTACCAATGTAAAACTTATCACAATCGCCATAATTAATTTTATAAACTCCTGATTTATTATCTTTATCGGCAATTTGTTTAATTCAACAATCCCAACATTATAGACAATATGATAGAAAAAAGTTTTTCAAAAATGCGATTAACCACTACTAAAAATAATATCAAATACAACAGCCTCACTTTTATCGGAAATTCAAGTAGAAAACTTAAATCTTTCTTATCTAAGCACAACATTAACATTGCTTATCGTACCGGTAATAATTTAGGAAATCATATAAAAAATAATAAATCCAAAGTTCATGAAGATAATAAATCAGGAGTTTATGAAATTAATTGTGGCGATTGTGATAAGTTTTACATTGGTAGAACTTTCAGAAGTTTTCAAACTAGAATTTCAGAACACAAACGTAGCTTTGTTAATCAGAAGTCTGATTCACATTATGCAAACCATTTAATCCAAGAAAATCACACATTCAATTTCGATTTTAAAATATTAAATACTGAAAGTAAGTAAACTTAATTTTTTAGAATCATTACAGATAAATAAATAAAAGCATTCCGGTCTCCTATTGAATAGCCAAATCGATCATACTTCAAGCCCCCTTATTAATCTTTTCAAAATTACCGAACTACCTGACTAGCAGTTCAGAATTGGTTTTTCCTTTCCTAATAATTATTTGTAACCATCTTTGTATTTACCCCATCTACATCATTTGTCATTTCTTGTTTTCGATATAACAGAGAATCATATTTAGTTTGCCATCAGCATCTGAAGAAGGTGAAGTTCCACCGAAACGTGCGTCATGCGTTATTTCTTATAATAAATGTGTAAATTGTTATTTTTAACCATTGTTTTAATATAAATAATGCTCGACCCCACTTAGCTAACATGACCGTATTCACCAGACATACCGACTACCCATTGATTTATGCTTTGAAAAATCATATACAGGATGAAAGGTATGATGATCTCGCGAATCTCAAAAATACACTGAACGACATTTTCAATTAACGATCTAAAAAATTTTAGACTGGGGGCTTGTAAAGTGTACCAGAGCATTGGTCAAGAGTTATAGACCCAGAGGAAGCCTACATTAATTTTTTAAGCTCTTAATGTTAAGGTAACATGTTCAACAATTTTACTTGTGTGCTAAGTCGAAAGACTTTCTTACCGACCTAATATTATACATGCAAAGTTTATATATGTGTAAGCTGAAAGATTCTCTAGACCATTCACTTTGATCCTAGTGAAATATCGAATTTGATTCGGGAATATATAAATTCAAAGTAACAAAGAAAACATGAAAGTGTACATTAATATTTACAAAATTGTGTCAATACTCATACAAATAATTTTATTAACGGTTGAAAAAATATTCATAAAATTTCAATGGAATATTTCTACTTCTCCTCGAACGATAGCAAAAAATTTCTGTATAGCCACTTATTTTAATAACCGGAATAAAAATTCTCTTTCATCATTCACCAAGGATTCGATAATTCAGTTAGGAAGGTCCAATCTTTCGGCTTTATTGCTTTGGCATAAAAAATTCTTTAGTTTATGAAATTTTTTCTGCACCTGATAATCTAAAAGGTTCATATAAGAGCTACTTTTTTCAATTCATGCAAATACCGGTTTATTTATGAATGATAATGTTAATTATATTCAACCATTGCAATTGTATTTGAAAGTGAAAGTTTGTTATTGAATTTATTCATCTTTTCTAAACTTATATGTAAGTATTGCAACCAATTCAGGATAAATTATATTCATTTTGACAAACTCATGGATTATAATTCAACTTTATATCATTGAAATGGGAATGGTTTTGAGTTTGAATGCAATTCAAGTTTCATATTTTAATTCACATTTTGTTCAATTAGCTCATTTGTTTGGTTTGGTTAGTTTGTTTAGATGATGATCAGCATAATAGGCATGATGATAGTATCTTCTTCTGCTTCAAGTGTTATTTCTCCGAAGGGGGTTATTGAAAATCTAAAGATCGAAATGTTTTATTTTTGAGAGACTTTGTATGTATCAAATTTAATATTGTTGACATGTTTAAATATAGAAACTGTCATATGAAAATAAAAGTATTTTTACGGAAAGATATTTTATTAGTATATTTCCATTGAATATCCTTGTTAGACCTGTAAACTCCACCGGGTAGTTTCGGTCTTAAGTATTTTGAACGGTGTTGACAATCATAACAGTTATTCCATCTTTGGAGGTGACTGCTCTGAATAGATCATTTGATCTGCATCTCTTAGACCAGAAAATTCTCCTCCTTCTTATGCTTCTCTTGCCCTGGATATACTCTTGCAAAATCAATTGTTTCTTGATATTTGAATATTTTTTCTAACATGATATAGTTTTTTACTGGCATAGCTCACGATGTCTTATATTTGTTGATCTTATCAGACCCTTGGTGTTAGTCTTAGTTTTAGTCTTAGGCCTGTCGCGCACGAGCAACTATTCAGAGGAAATTATTTAGTTGCCGAAATAGAATGCATTGATTTATATGGAACACCACGCACGAGCGATTTTTAAGTCGAAGCAACTAATGAAAACTTGAGACATGTCCTATTCCGCCGGTTACTAAATAGTTGCCTAAAGTAGCCAAGAAATATGAAACGCACTTAGTCAAGCCTGTTGCCGCACACAGGCGATTCTCTAGTTGCCGAGTCTTTTGGTACTTCTTCTTCAAACTTACCAGTTAATGTTGTTTGTTCAAATATTAATTATGTAATTATCTGTTTTGAAATAGATGAATTTATAAATGAAGTTGAAAAACTGCCAGCGTTACATTTCATTCGGTACTCTCCCAATTCCTTAAACAGCTGATCAAATTGATCCTTGAAAAGTCTTAAAATAGGATGAATCCAAAATCGTTTTCGACATCGTTTTCGTTTCAGTGCGATATCACACATACATGCTACATCAACTGGGAGGTGCGGGCAACTATTCAGTTGCCATTGTTCGGCATTAATGTATCAACGGCAATTTTTCATCACGTCAATGTTTAATCACCAGCAGCTCATACCTACTGTTGAGTACGGGTCTTGATTGTACCACGACAGGAATGCATCCAAGTAAAATGTGTACGCTTTCATGCTAACAAATCGAAATACGCATGCAGTGCTGCCGGACTTCCGTAACTTTTCTTGACTATCAGAATGTTCAAATATTTCGGTTCTTGAGATTATGAAAATAAAATCATATTGTAAATATGAAAACTGATGAAATGAATGGAAACAAATGGTAATCAACTTAAAAATTCAAGAAAACCATCTGGAGATATATGAACATAAATAAAAAGGTTCTGTTGCCAAGAAAACTATCGTATAGAACAGTACAATACATAGTGTTTATTATCAGGATTACTTGAAAGTTTTTAAGCCCATTGTTATATTTATCTTCATTATTCAATGGCTAGGATTCTCAATACATTATGGTTTTATTTCCAGATTACTAATTTTCCCAGTTGGTATCAGCATCTTATTCAGTACGGCATTTAACCACAACAAATGAATTCAGAAATCGTTCTATTATTAAAATCATGAGAACTAATACTATAACCTTACTTATCCAAAATCAAACTTCTTTCTTGAATTCATATTACAACTATGCAACACTGACCAAGATGATATCGTGTCGTGTGGAGATCTAGTCGGGCTCCTCTAATATTTTTAATCAGCGCAGCGTTCTGTTGACCTACAATCTGCATGTATACACAAGAATTAAATAATTATTATCTGAAATTAAATGTAACTGACACGAAATGATAATGAAACATGCAATTAACATGTTTCAAAATAATATTGTTGATTAATTTTAAGTGGACTCTGAAATACAATGTACTATACATTGTTGGATGATATGCATCTCTTCCATTAATAACATTACGTGGAATTTTTAATTTTTATTTTATATATCCACCCATGCCTTCATTTGGAGATACGGCTCAATATGGCTGCTTGGAACAGTATTTATGTTAAAAATTAATATAAGATAAACACTTTGCTTGATTTCTCTAAAAAAGATATATTTATAATCGACAAAACTTTCGGGTTACAAGCCTATTCTCAAGATTTACCAAACTAATGGATACAATGTTTTCATAATTAATAAAGTTATATCTTAAGAACAACAAAAAATACTCCTGAAACATGTTTATCCAATTATTAAGAATGAAGAGGATCCAAAATTCTTTTCAATTAATTTTGTCCCCAAATAAAGTGACAAGATCTGCAATAGGTTTAATAAGTACAATAAAATAACTATTAGTACGAATAAATGTAATTTGAGATCCTTATTAGTCAACAATAAATAAAACTGAACAGTCTTTGAAAATTTAAAATGCATGGATTCTGATGCCTTGTATATTGATCAAACTGGTAGAGACATCCTCACCAGATTAAAAGAAATCAAACAATCCATCATCCAAAGTAAAAACGTCACTGGAATTTCCAACCATTGTATTCAGAACAACCATTTCATAGATTTAGATAACCGGGAGATATTTCACTCATTAAATAAAGAAAAGAAGATGGAACTTTTAGAAGCTTTGAAAATTATGTCGGACAACTCCAAGAACTTACCTATCACGAATGATCAACTGGACCTCAAAATATCCCCTGTTATTAAATCTGTTGCTTAAATATTCAGATTGTTGCAATGTCAATTTTTTTAATTCTTGAGAATGGGCTAGTTACCCGAAGAATATGTCGAGTATAAATATATCTTTTTCAGTTTAACCTAGCCAAGTTTTCATCTTATATTAATTTTCAACTATGTTCTATCAAGTGTTAAGCAAGCTGTCGATTGATGTTACTACTTATGTTAGTCATTTTCAAACTCTCCCAGCTATCAAAACCTTTTCTATGTTAACAAAAATTATTATTAACTAATAAGCTAACAATAATTTTTCATGATTGCACTTTTCACATCAGAACCGTGACGATATGATGTAAAAAAAAGTACAAAATGATAATATCTAACCTACTCGAAAAATACAATTTTTCTTTTTATGAATTTAAAATTGAAACACTGTTTCAGCATGAATTATTGGCGGATGGAAAAAAGATGCATGAAATAAGATTGAAATTTTATAAGTAATATTCACGGATTGTACGATAAATGAACATATGAAGTTTGAGAAGAGAGTTTTCTATTTATTTTTACTGCAGTACGAAAGTGCAAACTTTACTGCGATATGCCATTACATGGAAAACATAAGAATTATTATTTCAAAATTTTCAATATATTTTTGCCAGTCGAATTTGTGTAGGTGACGAAACGTTAGCTTGTTAATAAAATCCGATTCCTGATATCAATAGCCGATAGATAAATAATTAGAAATACAGCATGGATGAAATTAATCAATATATATATATATATATATATATATATATATATTTAAATATATATATATATATATATATATATATATATATATATATATATATATATATATATATATATATATATATATATATATATATATATATATATATATATATATATATATGTGTATATATATATATATATATATATATATATATATATATATATATCTTATATATAAAATTCTCGTGTCAAGAAGTTCGTTCCCATAGTCCTCCGAAACGGCTTGACCGATTCTCATGAAATTTTGTGAGCATATTGAGTAGGTCTGAGAATCGGCCAAAATCTATTTTTCATCCCCCTAAATGTTAAGGGTAGTCCACCCCAAAATTTTTTTTTTTTCAGACAAAATTTTTTGATTTTATTTTTTTATGATACAGCATATAAAAATACATACAATCCTAAATTTTCACCCTTCTACGATCAATTCTTATTTTTTAGTTGTTAAACTCCTTCGAAATGACTCGACCGATTCTCATGAAATTTTGTGTGCATATCGGTTAGGTCTGAGAATCCGACAAAATCTATTTTTCATCTTCCTAAATGTTAAGGGTAGTCCACCCCTTAGTTTTTTTCTTTATTTTTTTGACAACATTCTCTGTTCTATTTTTTTATGATACAGCATTCAAAAATATATACAACCTTAAATTTTCACACCTCTACGATCAACCCTTATTTAGATAGATAAAAATAATTTATATGGCAGAACAACGTTTGCCGGGTCAGATAGATAGATAGATAGATATGTAGATAGAAAGATATATAGATATATAGATAGATAGATAGATAGATAGATAGATAGATAGATAGATAGATAGATAGGTAGATAGATAGATAGAAAGATAGATAGATAGATAGATAGATAGATAGAAAGATAGATAACTATCTAGATAGATAGATAGAGATACATTAGCAGATAGATGAATATATAGAAAGACAGATATATAAAAATAATTTTTATGGCGGAACAACCTTTGCCGGGTTAGATATATATGTAGATAGATAGATAGAAAGACAGATAACTATCTAGATAGATAGATAGATAGTCAGATAGGTAGATATACATCGGCAGATAGATGAATAGATAGAAAGATAGATAGATAAAAATAATTTATATGGCAGAACAACGTTTGCCGGGTCAGCTAGTATATATATATATATATATATATATATATATATATATATATATATATATATATATATATATATATATATATATATATATATATATATATATATATATATATATATATATATATATATATATATATATATATATATATATATATATATATATATATAGAGAAATATATATATATATATTTTATATGGCAGAACAACGTTTGCCGGGTCAGCTAGTATATATATATATATATATATATATATATATATATATATATATATATATATATATATATATATATTTATATATATATATATATATATATATATATATATATATATATATATATATATATATATATATATATATATATATATATATATATATATATATATCTATATCTATATCTATATCTATATCTATATAGAGATTTCGTTTGATTTTGGTTATTCCAGGTTCGTAAAAATACTTTAAATTACTAGATTAACTCGTTTAATAAACGTTTCAAGAGTAGTACTCCCTTCCTCAGAATACAAATATAAAAATCTTAATAGACAACATCGACTACACAAATATTACATGTTTAACAGCTTACCTTAGTATAGACTATAAAATAAACATAAAAATAAAAACATCTAGTGTATAAAACAATATCGTCAAACAATTTATTATAATATATATTTTGAAAGTGATTTTCTTTATTTATCTGGCATGTCAATGTCAAACTTGGTGATGTATTCGTTCTCTTCTCATTCTTTTCAGTTTGACTTGTTTTTAAGAAATGGTAAGTAGAAATGACTAAGTTGTTTGATGTCCTGTCTGTCGTTTACTGTGTTCTGTAAATTTGTTTGTATATGGAACATTTCGTGTATTTCTCTATGTTTCTTGTTTCTTTGTGTTGTTAGTATTTTCGTTTCTTGGTAGTTGAAATCGTAATTTTCTGTTAATTTGTGTTTGTTCAGTGCCTTAGTTGCTGCTTTCGTGTATTTGTGGGCATTTATCCGGTCATGCAATCTCTGTGATGTTTGTCCTATGTATTGTTTTCCGCAATCCTTACTTGGAATTGAGTAGACTACATTAGATTTTTTTGTGGTGGGTGTTGCAGTTTTTAGTTTGTTGAAAACTTGCTTTACTTTGTTCTGCGGTTTGTGGATGACTTCGAGATTGTGATCGTTTAAAATAGTTTTTATTTTATACGAGAAGTTCCCCATGAAAGGTATTATATATATATATATATATATATATATATATATATATATATATATATATTTATATATATATATATATATTTATATATATATATATATATATATATATATATATATATATATATATATATATATATATATATATATATATATATATATATATATATATATATATAATTATATATATATATATATTTATTATTATATATATATTTTTTTATATATATCTATATATATATATATATATATATATATATATATATATATATATATATATAAATATATATATATATATATATATATATATATATATATATATATATATATATATATATATATATATATATATATATATATATATATATACATATATATATATATATATATATAATATATATATATATATATATATATATATATATATATATATATATATATATATATATATATATATATATATAGTAATGAATGTATTATCGAACGAATGAAGAAGGAATATCAAGATCCGGTCTGTGACGAATCAATTTTAAGAAACTTCCATTCGTGGATAAATTGACGCAACAAATAATTTCCTGATTCAAAGATTTCCCACATATAAAGATTGCAAAATATAACTTCCTGGGTAATTCTGAATTGTTCATTAAAATGAAAGATAAGACACCTCAGAACTATCTTAGTAATGTAGTGTACGAAATTCCCTGTCAGGGATGTGGTAGCTGTTATGTGGAAAATACGTCGCAATGGTAGAAATGACGTGGGTAAAAACTCTTTTGCTGTGGTGGAATATCACCAGGATAGTGGTCACTTCTTAAACTTTTCGGGAGTAAATGTGTTGAAACATGAATGTTACTACAAAAGTAGGTTTTTTCTTGAAATGTATCACATTAATGATAGGGAATAATATGAATTTAAAATTTGACACCGGAAAATTGAGCAATATTCATTGTAATTTGTTTCATTTCATTCGGGACAGGAAACATCATTGGATTGGGAAGATGAAAACATCTTGTTTCCGTGTTTCATTTACTGGTTGACATATTTGGTTATAAGTTTTATTCTCGTGATAATTAGATTGTTTGTTTTGGATATGGGATTCGTTATTGCCTACCTATATGTTTTTATCTACTCCTATTGAATAATATATTCATTATTCAACTGCATTTTAGCAATTAATAGTATCTATTACCAAACATCGTGAGTAATAATAACTCATTGCTATAACTCACTATATAGTCTACTAAGATCCCAAGTAAGATCGACCGTCACTCATCTGCTAATGTCACTTGAATATTTCTGACGTTTTCAAATTAAGTTAATACTACCTAATTATTGTGAATTTGTATTTGTATCTTAGTATTTATTGTTATAGTCGTAGTTAAAGTATAGTATTCAACTTGCGGTAATGGCCATAACTCACTTGATGCATTACAGCACTCGCTTGCAGCTCGTGCTGCAAACTTCATCTGCGTGAGTTATGACCTACGTTACCGCTCGTTGCATAATATACTATTATTTCTATTAGTAATAAGTGACCAACTTTGTACTTAAGTGATTTATATTTTTATGTTTTCGATGTTTGACAAGATAGTAGAGAAGCAAGTGGAAGAAACGCTATTGGAATATGAAGAAACGGATAATGTTGAGCTGTAATGGTCTAACATTAAAAAATGTCTACCGAGTACAGCGCCAAAGCACTTAGGGAAGAAAATAACGGAATAAAAAAGAAGTGTATAATGAAGAATGTCGAGAAACGGTTAGAACAGAAAGATGCTAGGAGTAAATGGATCAGCACGAATAAGACACAGAAAGATATGAGAAAATGAGAAAAAACTGTAACAAAGCAAAAAAAAAGCTGAAAGAGAATCGACGGATAACAGAATAAGAAACATAGAAAACGAAAAAAATAGTAGAAACTCAAAGGTCTTCTATAAAGTAAAGGCAAAGTAAGAGGCATAAAAAGAAACGGTCAAACGCAAGAAACGCAATATGAAATTATCTGGAAAGAGTATTTCGAAGAACTGTTACCAGAAGTATCTACAGATAAAGCAATAGAAAAAGAAAGGGAAGAAGAAAGGGAGGAGAATGCAACAGAAGAACCAATAAAAAGTAAAGTAATAGAAATGGAAAAAAAAGCTAAGGAATGGACTCTGTGGAAAAAATGAGCGAGAAATTATAGGAATGATGGGGATTGATCTACCCCAGAAAGTGGATCTAGAAAGCATTTATACGGCGGTGTAGAAAGCATTTATACACCCCCCACAAGGGGTGTTTAGCTTGTTTATTCATATAAAATTTCATTATATATATTTTACTTCCTTCCGAAGAAAATAATCAAATTATGAAAGTTCAACTGAGATCTGGGCAGATATAAGATTACCGAAAGCGTATACCATTCGTATGAATAAATTCACATACAGATAATTGAAAATAAGTCCACAAGAAAATAATCATACATATTAGTAAGAGTACTTTTTCAAAGTTCTTCGAATGCAATTACAGAAAAATATATTGCCAGTATTCGAGTTCTACCCATTTTCTCCTCTTGCTTCTATTATCTTATTACACGTCTGAAACAAAATAGGTTTACTTGATGCTACACATGTGCTAATTGGATATACGTGACTGTGCTGAGATTCACATAACCGAATCCTCTTCTGTTCTCATGTGACGAAATATATATCTATTTGCAATTAGCTTTATATGTTCACATATGTTCACACATATATATATATATATATATATATATATATATATATATATATATATATATATATATATATATATATATATATATACCCAAGTAACAATTTGAAGACAGTTTCTATTTATTTAGGTTTTAAAAATGCTTTAATATGTTCAATAATTCGACATAGGATTTAAAGTAACCTTAAGATAAACTAAAAGTTCTTAAAGACCACTTTTTCTTAAACAAAGAATTTAATGCACTCTTTAAATCAAAATAAAAAGGCTATTTGCTCTTAATGTCCTATTGATCTTATACTGCTTTTATATTAATCTTAACATTGGCTATTTTTAAACTAATTTGCTATTATTAAGAATTAAATAGCAAGTTGGTTTTGAAACAATCCGTTCTGGGAAAAAAGTTTTAATGCAGTTTTATGGAGTACCCTTGTTGTATTCTTTAAAACCCATTAGGAACACTATTTTATCCTAAGACAATACATTCAATATAATACCAAATTAAATCCAAAAACATAATTTTTACCTTTTAATGAGTACATTAAGAGTATTATTCATTTAAAAGGTTTTAATTTAGTCAATTTGGTTAAAAGAAATACCTTTTGGTCTTTGGACGACTTCATTAAAACTAATTAAATATCCCCTCCACATTCAGATGAATGTGGAGGGGATATATCTGAGAGAAGCTCTTTTCAACCAGTGCAAGAAAACTATAGTTCAATTGAAACCAGCGTTACTTATAAAAAGTGTCCTTTCACTTCATCTTTCAATACGTTTGATTATGAAAGCAATGCCTGGGAATTACAGAAAGAAATCTACGAAAACGACGATCAAATTCAAAATGATGAATTTCAAAACGACAATGAACTCATAAAAAATCTGCTTTTCTGCGAAGAGCTTAGAGAACTGGCAAACCTTTCAAACATGAGTCAAGGCACTGTTGAACAATAATACAACTCATTAATAAACGACTACCAAAGACTATTCTTGAGCAAGATCCGCGAAAATTTTTTTTTGTGAGGTTAGGATTCCACTTTAATTCAATAAGGTCACAATTTGAATTTATTGGTTTTGAAAGGAAACGTAAACAGACTCCTGTGGGAGTCTGTTTACGTCAACTATTTATAGTGGTTAATAAAACGTTGTTTTAAATCTTGTGAGATTTGAAACATTTAATAAATGAACAATTAGTTTTAATCTAGATCACGCCATGTTTCACTGCAATAAAGACTCCGCCATTTTGGACTTTTTCAAGAGTAAACGAAAACAATATTATTATTCAAATAATTGCGTCTTGTATCTTCTTAAAAAACTGAAAAACGGTATGTCGAAATATGCCATTCAATTAAAAAAATGCATTTAGATCCTTAGATGCAAAATAAAATTTGATGATATTTTTTTAATATTTTTTAAATATGGGAAAAATACATTAAATGGGTGGCGCTCGAATTATGTTGAAGTATTTTATTACTTTTTATCAGAAAAGTTCCATTCGTTGGTGAATTTTTCACCATAATAGTTTTCTTTCGAATATTACTTTATGATATGCTAAGTATACGTATGCGGTTTAAAATATTACCACTCTGCCGGCCATTATACATACTTAAAAGTTGTCGAGTGTTAGTAAATAAAATAAAACTCTTTTATTATTCATTAATTATTTTTAAATTAATTTAGTCCGCGTTGAATACATTTTGAGAGCAAAATTTCAGATAATAAGTTTTAATTTATATATTTGAAGTTGCCTTGAAGAACCCTTCAAGAATATAGAATTAAAACTCAGTGGTTTTAATACAGTTTTGAAATTTAGTCTTGAAGGCCTTTCTAGGATGGTCCCTTTTTGGCTAGAAGCTGCTTTATGATGGTCTCAGGGATGTCTTGAAGATCACTTGATTTTATTCGAAATTTTATTGTATAGATTTAAAGCGATCTCGAATATCGGTATAAGAGCATTAATGTTACTTGGGTATATATATATATATACATATATATATATATATATATATATATATATATATATATATATATATATATATATATACATAAATATATATATATATATATATATATATATATATATATATATATATATATATATATATTATATATATATATATATATATATATATATATATATATATATATATATATATATATATATATATTATAATATATATTTATATATATATATATATATATATATATATATATATATATATATATATATATATATAGTTAAGAAATCTTGTTATCGACCGTACTCTAATTTCAATATATTAAGTCATGTTGCATCCATTGAATGTTGTGTTTGTATTTTAACTTTTCCAAAACTCTAGACCTTATTACTCCTGATGAAGTCACAAAAGGTGACGATATATTGGAGTTGATGAAAGAATAATAGTTTCAATTCCCGACAGACCGCTTACCTGATATTACAATGTATTGAGATATATATATATATATATATATATATATATATATATATATATATATATATATATATATATATATATATATATGTATATATATTATTATGGTAACACCTTAAAGACCTCTCCTCACTGATTTAGTATATGGACTACTAAACAAGCAAGAAAATTATGTTAATATTCACTGAGAGTGATTTCTATTTAGGAGGAACAAAAGGGTAGTGAATAAGAGAACCCATTGATCGTCGTCCTGGGAAGGTGCTCTTAAATCGAAATTATATACACTGTGTTCCGAAATACGATAATACAGTAAGAATTTGAATACAGCACCGTTTCACATGATCGTTTGCTAAATATTCTAGGGTAACAGGATCTAGTTGTTCTGCTTGTGTTCCCATTTGTTTCACTTCTTCTTGTTAGATACGATATATTTTAAAAATTTAATAATTCGCAGAAATATTCCATAGCTCTAATTTAATTATTTAGGGACCATTTTAATATAACGTGAAGGCGTATGGTTATTTTGATCAAGATTAATAATGTTTCACTTAGGGATTACCTGAAATTTAGTGTTAGTTTGTTAGCAT
Source organism: Cynegetis impunctata (assembly GCA_030704885.1). Classification (NCBI taxonomy): domain Eukaryota; kingdom Metazoa; phylum Arthropoda; class Insecta; order Coleoptera; family Coccinellidae; genus Cynegetis; species Cynegetis impunctata. Next base: position 378,367 of record JARQZK010002940.1, on the reverse strand, counting down.
TGATACTGAAATCAATAAAATGAATTAAAGTGAATTATAGACGATTATATCTTGACATTTATCTCGATTAAATATTATCCGGTAGTATATCATATTTGCGTTGTAGCATTTTGGTTAATCCAAGTGAATTTTCCTATTACGCCGTATTTAACGTGGGCAAGTTTTCACTCACTCCTGGATGCTCTATACGTTTGATGGTGTTTTACATAATTGATGCTGATTCTCTTAGTATTCACTTTTTATTAATCCAGAGCTTAACATCGGTTCAAAAAAATTCAAGTCATTCACCCACAAAACAAATGTTCTCTAAAGAAATACTGAATTAACCTAAATCATTTTTCACAAAATCACATGTTATATTTGTTACTTTATTTTTCCATGAATTTTTTGTCATCATTCTATTAAAAACTGCATGCAGAGAGTTTTAAAAAATCAGGTGAGTTTTTTCGCCAGTTTCGCAGGATGATCAAAGGAAAAGTAAAGCACACTATGAGCCAGAAAATAAATGAGACATTTGTATTGGGGAGGTTTCTTTCACACATACACACACATACACACACACATATACATATATATATATATATATATATATATATATATATATATATATATATATATATATATATATATATATATATATATATATATATATATATATATATACAGGGTCCTGTAACAGTGGCGCGGTGTTCCATATCTCTATTTTGGAAACAGATAGAAATCTTTATTTCTATAATATTACCTTATTGCTCGAGCTCGACAAAATAAAAATATTGTCGGTCACACAGGGTGTTCAATTGCTTCTGGGCGAATATCAACTATGTTTTCTCAAATGGCAACGTATATTTTTTGTCACCTTTTCGGTTTCTACATAGAAAATAAAAGATACTTTATATAGATCTTCATTTCGAAAATATTTACGGTTTTCGAGTTTTTTTGCATTTTTGATTTTTTTTTTCAATTTTGGTCACTCAGAATATTTGAAATTATGAAGTTGTGCTACGTCCAATTGAAATTCATTTTTGGTCAAATATTCTACATTGGTAAATCTCTCAAACGATATATCTGAAATCAACCTGCGATATATAGGGTATGAAAAATCGCTTGCCACATATTGTAAATTGAAATGTACAGAATCTTCCTTATTTCAAATAGAACACCCCGTATATTATAGATCCAGAAGAAGCGCTAAGAAAAGCTCTATAAATGTCATGAAGTATTTCCTATGGTTAAGTTTACTAGTTTTCCTTAAAACAGCGAAAAATGGCAAATATTCAAATTTCTTCGCTATAATCTCAATGAACGACTTTTTCCAAAAATAACCTGTTGGTAGATGAAAAAGTTGTGAATTACACCACAAAATATTCGTTGTATATTCAAAATAAATCTCCAAATTTGAGCCATATTCTTTCGATTCAAAGCACCCTTTCATCGAATAAATTATTTATTGGAAATCGGGTAGTCTGGCAAATGACAGATCAAAATATTTGCCTTCAAATAAGTATTGAAATATCTAGTGATTCGTTAAGTTGAACTTTCGATATAATTTAACAACATTCTGATGAAATCATATCGGAAGTTCAACTTAACGAATCACTAAAGATTTCAATAGGTACTTATTTGAAGGCAAATATTTTGATCTGTCATTTGCCAGACTACCCGATTTCCAATAAATATTTTATTCGATGAAAGGGTGCTTTAAATCGAAAGAATATGGCTCAAATTTGGAGATTATTGAAATTATTTTGAATATACAACGAATATTTTGTGGTGTAATTCACAAGTTTTTTATCTACCAACAGGTTATTTTTGGAAAAAGTCGTTCATTGAGATTATAGCGAAGAAATTTGAATATTTGCCATTTTTCGCTGTTTTAAGGAAAACTAGTAAACTTAACCATAGGGAATACTTCATGACATTTATAGAGCTTTTCTTAGCGCTTCTTCTGGATCTATAATATACGGGGTGTTCTATTTGAAATAAGGAAGATTCTGTACATTTCTATTTACAATATGTGGCAAGCGATTTTTCATACCCTGTATATCGCAGATTGATTTCAGATAATTCGTTTGAGAGATTTACCAATGTAGAATATTTGACCAAAAATGAATTTCAATTGGACGTAGCACAACTCCATAATTTCAAATATTCTGAGTAACCAAAATTGAAAAAAAAAATTAAAAATGCAACAAATCTCGAGAACCGTAAATATTTTCGAAATGAGGATCTATAAAAAGTATCTTTTATTTTCAATGTAGAAACCGAAAAGGCGACAAAAAATATAGGTTGCCATTCGAAAAAACATAGTTGATATCCGCCCAGAAGAAATTGAACTACCTGTGTGACCGACAATATTTTTATTTTGTGGAGCTCGAGCAATAAGGTAATATTATAGAGAAATAGAGATATGGAACACCGCGTCACTGTTGCAGGACCCTGTATATACATATATATGTATGTATCAAGAAAACTCAAAATTCTAGCTGCTTTGCATAATATAATATCAGCTATTTCGAGGATATTTATAATGTACCTACCTATTTCAAAATTCCACCAAAAGCGGATACAATCAAATAGATCATACCTATCTTTAAAATCAGATAATTTTGTAGATACTTCAAAAAGTAAGAACACGTATATTTAAACTTAATTTTCACTATATTTACAAATAAATGACAATTGTTTCGACAACACTGTGTCTTCATCAGACATAGTTACTGAACTTCGATTGAAAAAAAATACTAACTTCAACATATTTATTACTTCAGAAATATTAATGTATTAACATACTCATGGAAATTTTTCTATTCTTATATAGTATCCTCGCGGTTCCTCCGAGAATTTTTTTCTTCTGCAATTTTTAGCAAATTATATTTGAACGAAATAATTTAAAAACTAAGCTAACGAAAATAAACTCAAACTTCTTTAAGCTCAATTATGTCAGTGTCCTCAAAATTGAAGTCTATAATGCCTGCATTCATTAGATAGTCCAAAGGGTCCATCTGCGGATTCAAGCCAGATGTAAGTTTATGACCTATTGTACAGTAGAAGTTGTTCAAGATGTCAGGATCGATATCAATACTTGGCGGTAATGAGTTGATTTTACCTCTTAGTTCATTTATTATCAACCAGTTTTCTCTTGTTCTGTTTCGAGAACGATTTATTCTCTTTTTGTAATATACATCTTTTGCATTTTTGATTACCTGTCTGTAAATACGCCTGTAGCGACTGAAATATGACGACAGAAACTCGCTACGCATATGCTTTGCCAAGGTATGGAGAGACCTCAAGTTCTGGGCAGATATCTTTATTCCTTTTGTTATCTAGGGTTTTTTATTTTTAATTTTCAATTTTCTCAATGGAAAACAAGCCTCAAATAAAGTTGTCAAGTAATTATGGAACAAATTGACGGGTTCGTCAGACCCTGTAACAAGGTCCCATGGTGTCAACAGGCATTTCTCATTCAATTTTTTATAATTTTTTGCACTATATATTCTACCATATCTATAATTTTTTACATGCTGTTTGAGGTTGAAATTGGTTTTAAAAAGCCCCACCTGTGTGGGGCTCAGTTCCGTGATCACTGCAGACCGCTTTTCATTAACCTGGAAATTTTGACTCTATCTTGTTTATTCATACTTGAGACTGTATGCCTGATTCACAAAAAACATTCAACCTCAACTTTATGTATAAATGAAATCAGAAGGTATGAAACAAGAAACCAATCCAGTATTCCCTTACCTATACCAAAGTCTAGCCTAACTAGAAATTCTATAATGTATGAAAGCAAAAAAATGTATAACCATCTTCCACTAACTTACAGGAATATACCTTGCCCAAAGAAGTTCAAAAAAAAAATGAAAGATACACTTTTACGGAGAGCTTACTACAATTTGCAAGAATATTACAGTGACATACTCTAGTCGTTTTGATTTTGTCCTTCAGGTGTACTGTATCATATCATATATTTATTTTAATTTTATGTAATTGTGACAATGGGATATTGTGTTTTATTTTATTTTAACAATATCCTATATTTTAGTTTCAATTTTATATCTGTGATATATTTTAATCTTTTTTGTTTCGACAATGTGATATCGTGTGAATATTGTGTTATTTGTTTCTTTACTTTACTCCTATAAATTACATATTGTATTATTTGCCATGCTTTGTCAATAAGATTGTTATCTTCGACAATAAAGTATATTTTTGATTGATTGATTGATGAAATTAAAAACACAAAAATAGCTGTCTATCTGATAATGTAAAGAAATGAAAAAATCTATTCACTTTAATAGTGAGTCATTTTGTATATTTTAATATCTCATAAACAAGGGTAGTTATAGAAAATATACACATTACTGAATATTTTATTGCTGTGAAAATGTGTACTCGCTACCTAAATTCTCAAATTCCTAAACAAGTTAGGGAGCGTAATGCAGGTAACTCCATGGATGTAGCGTATTGTTCGAATTGCTCTTGAAATTGTTCCATAGGGACGTTAACTGCTTGTGATCGAGTAACTTTCAGGGTTCCATTGTTATATCTATAAGGGAACTCCAACTGAAGTGAATTTTCCTTGAATTTGCTCCGCGAGTCACTTAATTATTCCTTAAACATAAATGAAAATCATTTCATAAGATACGGAAAGACCTTAGTTCCGCTTGATAACAAACATTAATCAACATTTACTTTTTTTATGAAGAACTTTAGGGAAAAGTGAAAGCTTATCGATTCTCTAACGCTCCGAGATGATTTCAACAAAGACGGTTAATGCTAGATTCAAACCGCTGCAAGTCATAGCAAACAGTAGCGGCTGATGAGGGAGGACTCTGGGACTTTAAAATTTAAACAAATCCCTACGCTCCACCGTAATTTACGAAACTATACCGGTATTTTAGATTAATTGGGCCGATACATGGTATAAATTAATAAAAATATTAAAACAATGGTTAATAATAACAATTTACAGATTCATTAAAAGAAATAACGCATGACGCACGTTTCGGTGGAACTTCACCTTCTTCAGATGCTAATGGCAAACTAACTATGTTTCTCTGTTATATCGAAAACAAGAAATAAAGAGTTGACAAATTATGTAGAAGGGGTAAATAGAAAGATAGATATTAGAATAGAAAAAAAACAATTCTAAACTGCTAGGCAGGTAGTTCGATAATTTTGAAAAGATTGAGAAGGGGGCTTGAAGTATGATCGGAATGCTTGTATTTATTCATCTGTAATGATTCTGAAAAATTAAGTTTAATTCCCTTACTTTCAGCATTTAATATTTTAAAATCGAAATTGAATGTGTGATTTTCTTGGATTGAATGGAATAATATGAATCCGACTTTTGATTGACAAAGCTACGGTTGTGTTCTGAAATTCTAGTTTGAAAACTTCTGAAAGTTCTGCCAATGTAAAACTTATCACAATCACCACAATTAATTTTATAAACTCCTGATTTATTATCTTTATGAACTTTGGATTTATTTTTTTTTATATGATTTCCTAAATTATTACCGGTACGATAAGCAATGTTAATGTTGTGCTTAATTAAGAGAGATTTAAGTTTTCTACTTGAATTTCAGATGAAAGTGAGGCTGTTATATTTGATGTTATTTTTAGTAAGGGGGTACATCTAGCTAATCGTATTTTTGAACAACTTTTTATCTATTAGATTATGAATGTGTAAATTGTTATTATTAACTATTGTTTTAATATATACCAGTATTCCAATCCAACCGCAACCAACATAACATATTTTCTATGAGCGCGGTCCCTATCTCACACTATAGCACTAAATAAAAGCGAGGCGAGATGTCGTAATCCGGGGTCGGCGGGCGAAGGGGAAACACTGCTTGGGACTCAAAGTATCTGTGTTTTTTTTCCTGATTTTATGAACAAAATGAGTGTATGTGAGTTAAAAAATGTTGTTTTTAGCAAATTAAGTTCGAAGGAAAGAGTTGATTTAAAAAATAACGGACGTCCGACGCCAGGATTTCAGGGGAAAATTTAACGAGAACATTTACAACAGGACTCTGGTTGTGTGTATGTGATGAAAGTAATGATTTTTTCTGTTTTGTATGTTTAGTATCTGGAGGCGATGGAAATTAGACGAAGGTAGAAGTTCGTAATCTCAAACATATAATAAACAAGATTAAAAATCATGAAAATTCTCCAAAGCACAAATACAGTCTAGTGTTTTTTCAGCTCTTGAGAAATGTGAATATTGCGTCTTGTTTAAGTAGGTTTATGCAGAACAGATAAATAATCTTGATGAAACTGTTGAGAAAAATCGGTTGGTTGTTTCAAAAATTAAAGACATTTTGAAGTTATGTGGGACATGTAACCTTCCTCTTCGTGGACATAATGAGAAGAGTGATTCGGCTAGCAAAGGGTTTTTCTTAGAAATAGTAGACTATACTAGAACGACTGATTCCATTTTAGATAAACATTTAAGTGATTCGCGTGTTTTTAGAGGGACTTCGAAAACAATACAAAACGAATTGTTGCAATGTATCTTTGAAGTCTGCAGGGATCATATTTTGATAAATTGATTAATCCATCAATGATATTCTAATGGCTAAAAATTTAGCCTAAAACCAAAAACAGATCTATCCGGATGTTGGAAGTATCGATATTTCAATAAATGAATTGAAACACAAATATTTATATCCAAATATTATTTTTGCCCCTCCCCTGAAGCGAAACTCGTGAGCCGCCATTGAACCGAAAACATATTTGACGGTAGAACGTTCCATAGTTTTGCGGTTAGGTTTAGAAACGCCATCTGGTAGAACGTTATTCTGAGTACTGGGATGTACACAGCAAATTGGTGTGTATCATTTGCATACCTGTGTGCTGCAGAATACCTGCTGTGATAATATCTGTCAAAAGACACAAGTTGGCAACCTTCCTGCGATAGTCGATAAAATGAAGCAGAGTGGTCAATGACGGGCAGTCTATTTGTCTCACTGCTCTTTTCTGAATTGAGTCAAGCAAATTAAAGGAGTGCTGAGTGCATAACTTCAAGCTTGGGAGAAATCCTTCAATGCTGGATGAATTTGACTCTTATGAATCAACAATATCTGCTTAGGCGTGAACAGATATTTAGCCAGAAAATGGTAACTCAGCTTCTATGCTAGCAATGGCACAGACGTGTTTTTGCTAGGTTTAACTGGATTTAGCAACTTCTACTTTAACTGAATTGTTGAAAATTTGCATCTTTTTTTCTTCTGCACCTCCAAATTTACTTAGGGGATTAGGAATTTGTATGTCAAAAAAAAACAAAAGTGAAGGTAACATAAAATCTCAGTGAGGAAGCTCTGCTGCTCAAGCGTTTCTTGAAAAAACTGGTTATAAGGACGTGTACTATTATTTTTCATGTAATACATGAATTTCTATTTCAAAGAGAATATTTCACTGAAGTATCGCTTAAGTACTAATGATTTTGAATTGATGTTCTTCCTCGCACCATCCGCGTCAATAAGTATATATAGGGTTCAATATGTTATGAATACCTCTGAATAAACCCTCAAACTTATTCTGTAGAAGGTGGAGGTACACAAAACCTCAAAATACCACGAAAAAACAAGAAACTCTCCATACAAATGGCTTCTATCAGGGAAAAAAAAATTATACCTCCAAAAAGCACTTTACTTACATCAACTGAATCCAAAACTGAATTTGAACTTCTAACTCAGTTTGGAGCCATCTTCGGTAGATTTGTTAACTTCGTTCATTCAGAACCCTGAAAAACTGAATTTCGGATATGTTGTTCATACTCGATTTCCATATCTTTTGACGCCGGTTTGAAAAATAAGCTTGTCCAACTGTCTGCCATTTTCTTTTCCAAAGTTGAAATGCCAAAATTTTAACTGAACTTACCTAAATCTTGATTGATTTTATCTGTTTCAAGAATAGCACATTTCGGCTTATTAGATCGTAATGCTGCTGCTCGAGATGTGCCGGGAAAATAAATATATATATATATATATATATATATATATATATATATATATATATATATATATATATATATATATATATATATATATATATACATATGATGAAAACATGAAAATCAGGTTTGAGGCTTGTGTTGAAATTAATTGTAGAATAATGGTATTATTGTCTTGATTTTCATGTGATTAAATTTGTTTATTAAACTTTTTTATTTATTTTGTTAAACTCCTTTTGATCAAAAATACACAACTAATAAATTTTAATATACTAAGCGTATTACATCGTTGAATTCAGAATAAAAAGACCTTCAATATGAGCAGTCACACGACTACCTTTATATTTGATATTTCATAATGACATGACGTCATAGCTACGGTGATGATTTCGCTGACGCCATGAGGGATTCGCAATATTGTAAAATCCGTCCAATTGCTGCATACCAAATTTCATGAAGTTGTCTTCAGCCGTTTTAGAGTTATAGCCTGTCTAAAAAATTCTGGGACACCCTATATATATATATATATATTTATATATATATGTTTATATATATATATATATATATATATATATATATATATATATATATATATATATATATATATATATATATATATATATATATATATATATATATATATATATATATACTTATATATTTTACATATCAGAAAAACCTCAATATTACAGATCTAGAAGTTATGAATCGGATTTGAAAACCAACCCTCCACCCTACTGTTGATTTCTGATACAGAGAAATAGTATATTATTTCCGAAGAAATGAGACAGAAATTATGAATTTCTTTAAAATTTTGTATTACTTCTTAACTTTTTATGAAAAAAGCATTCAGAACAAATGAATAAATAATTCGAAATAATTTTATCATTCAATGTTTCAATGCATACGAATTCCATTGGACATTATTTCAGTAGTACAAAAAAAATCTACTGTTAGCAGTGCTTGATTAATTATTCATAAAAGGAATTAGAGGCAACCGAACTCTAGCTAAAATAACGTGATCAATCATCAGGCATGACGACGTTGAAATGCGAGCGATCAAACTTGACTCTTGTTGCTCTTTTCCCCACGGATTTCGTTGATCCATACGTATCATTTTCAATAGTACCTACTCGTAGGCATTTCTCTTGAAATGTTATGATAAATGTTCTTTTATTCCAATATTTCACAAGTTACTGTAGTTGAAATAATATCATTAGTATACACATGGGCAGATATGCAACAATAGCCTGAAAAACTTTTTTCACTGGATATACTTTCGATCTTTAAATTTTTCTTTAATTCTGAGATTGATGACACCAGGGTGTTGAAACTTTGTCATTTGCAATACATCAGTGCTCCATTACATTTGGTCCTGAATAGGACTGATGTTTTTCCCTGGAGAGGAATATCTTGGAGATATATTGCGGCCATTCACGTACGGAAAAAGCTGTCGGAAGAATATTTCATGTAGGCTGTTCGTCATTGCGTTCAACTGAGTCATGGATTACAGTATTAGATGTAGAAATATTTGAATGTTTTACGTGGATAGAAAAATAGGAGAAAAAATTGCTTCCCATCAATAAAAATAATGATTCTCGCAAGAGGTATCAGAATATCAATGGTTAGTAGCATCAAATAGAAAATGTGAAAATGCTGAAAAAATATTCATAGCATTCAATTCAATGGAATATATTTGGTCCATAAAAGAGATTTTAATATTCCGTGAATTATTGAATCTTGCTGAATATATTAAAATTCTTCACTTGAAAATATAAAGAAGATTGATACTGGAAACAATTATTCAGTATCGATTGAAAACATAGCTTATTTGTGCACCGAGGAGAACATCGAAACGTTTGAATAAAATGGGTACCTGAACAACAAATACTAAACACCAAAGAAAAGCTAATGCAGGCATGAAAAACAAAAAAAAGAGTTCTATCAATTCATTTGATAGAGGTGATTTTCTAATTTGAATTCTTGAAGTTTCGAGTTATACGGAAAAATTTAAAATATATATATATATATGTATATATGCATGTATATATATATATATATATATATATATATATATATATATATATATATATATATATATATATGTATATAGATATATATATATTTAGATATATATATATATATATATATATATATATATTTTATATATATATATATATATATATGTATATATATATATATATATATATATATATATATATATATAGATATATTTTATATATATATATATATATATATATATATATATATATATATATATATATATATATACATATATATGATTTTTGATAACTTAATAAAAGAAATTATTCATTTGTCTGTTGTTTTTATTGTATTATAAAATAAATGAATTCCTTATTATGTGCGTATTTACCTGGCAGGTAGTCATTTCGTATGAACAATGTATAGACATATTTTCGTGTTCCGCGTCTGAAATTTTGTGTAATTAATTTTAATCTTCATCTATAGATCCACTAATTAACTTTGTTCCTAGCTGGTGTCCCATGACAAATCTTTTTTTTTTTTAGAAATTTAACGTTCTTTGTGAAAAATATTCATATTCTTCTATTTTGTGAGAATTCAATTCTTTCTACATAGGAAATACACAAACAATTTAATTATCATTTTGCTTCCTTCCGGAATAGTTCATTGAAATTATAAAAATCTTGTATATTTATCCCACAATTAATTTGCTCCTTTTCGGACTCTTCAGCTCTTTTGTGTGAAGGTTCAGGATTCTCATTCTTTGTTTTGAAACTAAAATAGTTTTCTCTTTCATACACTCCACTTACACCAAGAAAATATAAGTAGTTATACCTACATATATATAAATATATATATATATATATATATATATATATATATATATATATATATATATATATATATATATATATATATATTAATAGAGGAAATTCATGGGGTTAATATCGTGGTGTTATGTTTTTTTTAAATTGACATTAACTGCGATATTACCTCCATAGGTATCCTCAAGTGAATAGAAAATAGCTTCACAGCATCATTAACAATTCACTCCGCTTAAACCTCCATTATTGATGAAATAATGAAGAGCCGACAAAGCAACAGAGCACATCCTTGCATGTTTCGAGTGTTTCGTGTTTACAAAAAAATTGAGATAATAGATGAGTAGGTTTTAAAATTAACACTGTAAAAACCTTAAGAGTACACTCATTTAGAACGATACCAGATCTTATGATTAGTTCAATATACTAAATTAAAAATTGGTGTTATTTGATATTGCAAGAATATTTTTGCGTTTCATTACGTACCATCAACATGCAGTGTGTTCTCTTATTTAGAAGCACATTTCACGATAGGATCTTTGCTTCAATGGTCTTTGTTTGATATTTTGTTAAGAAATACGGATTTCTCTGTGAGGTGACTCATATAAGCACTATTGAAAGGTTCTTCGATAATTTTGAATTATCAAATGACTTTACTTATTATAATTTTAAGCGTACCAACGGTGTTGACAAATGAGTTAATTTTACTTACTAGTGTGTAACTTTACACGCGATACTTCTTTCACTTCACAATTTTTCATTACTGTTGGCTTCTTTCATTGATCAATAATGATTGATATGATTTGAGAAATATTTCGAAATTATTCATTGTGCCAACTACCATCATACATTTATTTAAACTCTCCAGAAGCAATTGCAATGCAATTAAAGGAATTTCAATAAGTTCTCCATAAAAAATTCTTCAAGCAAAACAGTGCTCTGAGTAGGCTCATCATTCAATTAAGTGATATCATCCTTATGAATCCCAAAATTCATTATGAAATGATAACTTTCTCTTTGAGTGGGTGCGAAGTTGTGGTCGAGTTAGAGCAATCCAAACAAAAGATATTTCCGGTGCTCCATACGGCTCAAGTGACGCCGAATAGGATGTCTTTAATGCTCCCCAGTTCCCCGCTGCTTTGAGAACATAAAATAATTACACCCAAGACACTTAAAAGGCTTTTGCTGACGGAAAGCTCATGAAAGCAACTATTTAACATTCACCACCATGTTCAGTACTTTGCAAGTTTCGTTTTATGAATAATCATATTCTAGCGGGCTTTGTGATGTGGAAATTGTGAAGGAGAGTAGGTAGCCAAATTAGAGAAGTCAAATAAGAATGGTCCTCATACTAATTGAAGTAGGTGGATATATGTTTATATTTGCTTCGAGTACGGTATTTTGAATAATATAAGTATTATCGTATGAACATATCGTGTATGAATACTTTCTTTAAAAAGAATAACCAACGCAAATGGACTTGGCGGAGCCCCGACGGTGTTACGAAAAATGAGTTCGACTTTGTAATATCGAACAGGAGAGATATAATACAGGATGTCACCGTACTAAACAAATTTTTGGTTGGTAGTGATCACCGTCTAGTCCAAACAAGAATTGTTATCAACGTAAGAAAAGAACGAATAAAGATGATAAATACAACTCGAAAGCTTATCCCGAAAGATATTAAAGATGTAAATGCCTATGAAGAAATGATTACGACTAGCCTGCAACATCTTAAAAACATTTATGAAGAACGAATAAATATTGACGACTTGAATGAACAAATTAACAATACGATAGAAGATGCAAGACAAAAGAGCTGCTTCAAAATTAGAAAAAAAAGAGAAATTGAGTTTGAACACATTGAATATGATGAAATCAAGAAGAGAAATGCTAGACAAACATACAACAAACTCCACATCCTTATCACAGTTAAATAAGGAGATATCTAAAGCTATCAGAAAAGATATCAGGACATATAACACAATACAGGTGGCAAGAACAATAGAAGAAAATAAGAGTATGAAAGTGCTCAAACGCAAACTCAACTCAGGTAAAAGAAATATTTGTAAGTTGGCAGACAAACACGGGAACATTGTTTCAAGTAGGGACGAGTTGGCAAGGATAGTGAAGGACTTTTATTCGGAGCTGTACTCAAAACAAGTTGAACCTGCAAACCAACAGCCAATACCAAAAGTTCAGAATGTAGGATCGGAGGATATTCCAGACATAACCACAAGTGAGATCAAATCAGCCTTAAAAAATATGAAAAACAACAAATCGCCTGGTGATGATGACATAACAATTGAATGTATCGAAGAAGGAGAATCAACCTTGCTATATGTAATCAAGAAACTACTTAATGCTTGCCTTCTAAAGGGGACAACACCCTCCCAATGAACAAATGCTGTCATTGTCATTATGCATAAGAAGGGCTACATTACAGATCTGAGAAATTATCGACCGATCAGTTTGCTGTCTCACGTATACAAGCTGTTCATGGCAATAATCACAAAAAGGCTAACCAACAAACTCGATAGCTATCAACCCTGTGAGCAGGCTGGGTTTCGGTCTGGCTACGGCACGAACGATCACCTACAAGTGATAAAATCGCAGGTAAAGAAATGTGTAGAATACAACAGACCACTAGTACTGGTCTTTGTAGATTATGAAAAAGCGTTCGATACTGTGGCACAAGCTACAACTAGCCCTAGCGGACAGTCGTATCGATCATCGTTACATAACATTCGTAAAAATGACACTGCCACAGCCCATGTTAGACTGCATGCCGATTCCGACAAATTCAATATAAATCGTGGAATCCGACAGGGCGATACAATTTCCCCTAAATTATTTACTACATTGCTACAGTATATGTGCAAACAGATAGATTGGGATAATATGGGTATAAATGTCAATGGCGAAAATCTCAGCCTCCTCAGATTCGCTGATGATTTAGTTTTAATTTCGGACCGTACTGATAAAGCCACAACATCTCTGGAAACACTTTATCAAGCATCAGGTCAAATTGGGCTAAAAATCAATATATCAAAGACCCAATTTATGGCTAATCTAGTAGTATCTAAAAACATACCTTTAGGTGACACTGAAGTACAACAAGTGATGTCCTATAAATACTTGGGCCATGAAATTCGCATAGGTCGAGATAACCAGACTTGCGAAATTTTCAGGAGATTAGGCTTGGCATGGGCAGCATTTGGCAATCTCAAAGATTCATTTGGGTCTGATCTTCCTATGTGTCTGAAGCGTAAGCTTTATAACCAATGTGTCCTGCCTGTCATGACGTACGAAGCCGAAACCCGTACATTGACCAAAATTAACAAAATAAGAACAACACAGGCAGCAATGGAAAGATCAATGCTGGGAATTTCGCTTAGAGATAGAATGCCTAACAGAGAAATAAGGCGTAGGACAGGAGTTACAGACGCAGTGAAGAAAATAACTTCTTTAAAATGGAACTGGGCGGGGCATGTTGCGAGAATTGAAGATGAAAGATGGACAAAAAAGATTATCGAGTGGAGGCCAAGACAAGAGGCATATCGAAGTAGAGGGCGACCCCCAACAAGATGGACGGATGATATAAGGAGGATCAGGACAAACTGGATGCAAGCTGCACAGAACAGGGAAGAGAGGCAAAATTTGCGGGAGACCTATGTTCAGCAGTGGACGTTACAATAGGTTTATTGATGAAGTATTATCGTAACTGCTCAAGTGTTACAAAATAACTATACCTACTAACGTAATGTGCAATTTCGCTCTAAACAATAAATTATCTTAGTACTTTATCTATACATATGTTATGATAAGTGAAGATATGATATTGTGTCTCTTTTCAAGATTATTGCACTTGGAAGAGTGTGGCAAAGTTATGAAGTTCATAAAGAAAAGGAATGCAAAATTCAAAGTCTATGTTCTATAGGTTAAAAATACTGCAAGTTACATTTCTTGAATATTTGATCAATAAAACGATAACTCTGGTACTTTCGTCATTTTATATAATCGTTATTTATATCCATACTGCCAATCTTAAACACTTAAAATTCAAACTAAAAAATTTATTAAACTCGATTACTGGGACATCACTAGTTAATTTAAGTTGATGAAAGTTATAGTATATTATTCAACGAGCGGTTATGTAGGTCATAACTCACGCAGATGAAGTTTGCAGCACGAGCTGCAAGCGAGTGCTGTTATTCATCAAGTGAGTTATGACCATTACCGCAAGTTGAATACTATACTTTATCTACGACTATAACAATAAATACTAAGATACAAATTCACAATAATAAGGTAGTATTAACTTAATTTGAAAACGTCAGAATTATTCAAGTGACATTAGCAGATGAGTGACGGTCGATCTTATTTGGGATCTTAGTAGGATATATAGTGAGTTATAGCAGTGAGCTATTATTACTCACGCTGTTTGGTAATAGATACTATTAATTGCCAAAACGCAGTTGAATAATGAAAATATCATTCAATAGTAGTAGATAAAAAACATATGAGCTACAGAGTTCTGTCACTGAGGTCGTATTCACCATCACATTATTTTTGTATTTTTTTCACATACAACCTCAACCCCCCTAAAATAATTTGGAGCGGCTGTGGAAGTGAACAAAACCTTACAACCCAGAAAAAGACAAAAAAAATATTATTTGACACCACCAATAGGCACTTTTCTAAAGTCACTTTAATCCACGTATGAAATTTGAACCCTCTACCTCAATGTGGAGTAGCACAATACCTCGAAAACCACGAAAAATTATAATCCCTACGTCAATTTCAACTCTCTATCCCAATTTGGAATTGGTTTGAGAATAAAAAAAATCGTGTTTTAGTTTCATGTAAGCTTGAAAAAGAGGCAGAAGGCTAAATTGCGGATAAATTTAGCGCAATCAATTTGCTCATTCTTTTAAAATCATATAGTTTTTATATTTGTTGCAATGATTGAGGCACAATATATTCCTGTCATTTTGTATTAATTTGTGAAAATCTGATATGAATAGTTATGGCTTTTATACCTACCATTTTGAGGTACGTATGAATCTTGTTATATATGAGAAAATGAATTAAGTTTGAAAATATGTATATTTCATTATGATTGTAATGAAATATATTTCAAAGAAATCCATGAACCTTCCATATCAACTAATGAATAATATATTATATATATATATATATATATATATATATATATATATATATATATATATATATATATATATATCTCAGCGATAGTGACTGGGCTTGTATACGGTAAATATTAGATGAGTGAAAATATTTACATATTTCATATTTTTTTCAAAGCTCGTGAGCAGAAGGTCTTTGTTGCTGAACCTTCTTCAATAATTAATGAGTACGGTCTATAATACATTCCTTCCAATATATATATATATATATATATATATATATATATATATATATATATATATATATATATATATATATATATATATATATATATATATATATATATATATATATATATATATATATATATATAACAAGTAGAGCAGAATTATCGGTATAGCCCGCTTATATGGAAGCAGCCGTTGACACGTGTTTCGGACTCTTTGGTCCTCATCAGAACGGCGTGGCCAAGCATTGGATTGAAAACTTGGAGATGAAAATAGCACAACAAACGAAATCCCCTGCTACGGAAGACAATCACACATTTGTGGCTTATTGTTTGTGATTGTCTTCCGTAGCAGGGGATTTCGTTTGTTGTGCTATTTTCATCTCCAAGTTTTCAATCCATTGCTTGGCTACGCCGTTCTGATGAGGACCACAGAGTCCGAAACACGTGTCAACGGCTGCTTCCATATAAGCGGACTATACCGATAATTCTGATCTACTTGTTTAATATTTTCCCGCGACTAATTTCTTTGTTGTTGTTTATATATATATATATATATATATATATATATATATATATATATATATATTTATATATATATATATATATATATATATATATATATATATATATATATATATATATATATATATATATATATATATATATATATATATATATATATATATATATATATATATATATATATATATATATAAATATATATATATATATTATATATAAATATGAATGTGTGTATTGGACTACGATTTCAGGTCTAAAATCATGTTTAAAAGCCATTTCAGGATAACACTGTTGACAATCGATACAGTGCAATACCTAGTCTATTTATTCCAAGTTCCAAGCTTTATTTGCTATGAAATGAACATCTAGGAATTTTTGGTGAAATCAGTATACTGGTTTATGAATAAATAACTTCTTGAATGTAAAACTCACTAGAATAATAAAGTTTGTAAATCTGAAATTATCAACATTTGCATTGATTCAATCCACATGAATATTGCTATTCAATTCAACCACGTTGAAACAGTAAGCCTTCTATATATTCTATTCGAAAACAATCATTGTTTCGCCAATATAGCGAATTGAATTATTTATTTTGGTCTCCAATATAATTCCATTATTATCGTAACTTCTTGTGGCAAAGGTATTTTACGCATGTTTGAAAACCGTGAAAATATATTTGTTATATCCTCTATAGCATCAGAAGTTTGTATTTATATGAAATTCCAAAATTTCCTCAATGTAGGATGCATAATATTGAAACGTGTAGCTCCCATAGACGTCCAACGAAATTTTTTCCGCCCAATTTCGCAATTTTACGCCGTCATTTTATATCGCAACATGGAACTTTTTCGCCCTAGGTCGTAAAACTAGGAAAAAAACCAACATACAAAAATATAATAAAAATATAATAGAAATTCCACATACGAAAAATTTATTATTTAAAATATAGCGTGCCAAAAAAAACTCTGTATTTATTACTGAAACAAATATTTATATTGATTGGAAAGTACTTAATTTTCATAAAACACAATATCACAAAGCACATTCACTCACGCATTTTACCGGCCTTATATCACACTATTTCATTGAATCTTCGTACGCCTTTTCGTGGAGGAATATTTCATTTGCTGCTTCTTCCTTTTCCATTGGATTTTTATTTTTTAACAACTTCATTGATTAGAAACGTAAATTTTTTTTTGGCTACTATTCGTTTCGTTCAATAATTTTCATGAAGCATGACACTTAAAAAATCAAGAGAATTTCGATATACAGGCTTAGAAAAAGTAACATATTACTATTTGGGAAAAATTTGAATAACAATTTTAATTGCTTAGAGCAGTTTATTTTGTCAACTATTAAGTTTGTTCACTTAATCAATAAGTAAATAAAATACAAAACAATTTCAATAATGCGAATCTTCAATTACCACTAGCACAATTACAGCAGCATGCTCTTTGGTATGAACGTAGCTTGTGAACACCTGGTTCAGCTTCTCTGAATTGAATGTGCAACCCTTATACTCGAAATATTCCCTTGAATATATTATTACATCATTTGGGGAAAATGAAAAGATTCATGGGAAATTCATCGTTCATAGAGAGCGTGATAATAAATATGTTGTCGTATACTTAGTTACCGCCTAGGGACGAATATCTGGTGATTCATGGTGTACAACATGAATGAATTACGATGATTTAATACAAGTTTACGCGAATCTTACGGTGATTTATCGAGGATTTAGTAATTTATCGGGGATTTACGGTGATTTACTGAGGATTTACGGTGATTTATTAAGGATTTACGAGGATTTACCGATGATTTAGATCAGCTATTTATGTATTACGCATGCGTCTTGCTCCTCTCGAGACTTCTATTTGCCAAATTGATTCTGGCAACACAGCCACCGAGGCTGCGGGCAGTGTTGCCACTAGCTTGAAATTTATAAGGATTTATCGGTGATTTATGGATGATTTAAGAGATCTGACGGAGATTTAAAAGGATTTATTTCTTCAAAATGATTTAAGGTGTGCAAGATTTGGGCCAGATATTCACTCCTCGGTTACCGCCTATGGTAGCATGGTGAGCAAGAGGATCTTTTCCACATTCGACTGCAGAAAGTGCACAATAAAGTTTTGAAAAAATACTTCCCAAACTAGGAAACTGTTGAGCATACAATAAACTAATTTTAATGAAATACAATATGTAATGAAAATGAAGGGAGATTCAAAAATAATCTGGATCAATTAAACTATATTTTCTGATATCAAGGTAATATTTTTGAATAAGGAATATATCAACAGACGAGTTGAAACAAACCTGAATAAGTTTCTCGAAAAAAACCGTTTTCCTGTGGGTCTTGGCCCTATCCGAAATGCCTAAATGTATAGATTTGAATAATTTGTTAAATTTACTCCTCTGAATGCCTAAATGATGGTTGTTGAATACCGGTTGGTAAACTTATATGATACGGTCTAATTATAACCCCAGAAATAAATTATTCAACCTATTTACAGTTGATACGCAAAATATCACATCTATATTTTAGTTCCATTTGGTGCTAGTTCATCTCATTATGAATGTATCCGCTGATAAATAATTTTTCGGAATCAAATGCGATATAAATTATTGACTCTACTCTGTTTAGAGTGGAATTTAATTAAGTACTACATGTTATGTGCAAAACCTCATCGATTTGGGAATTGCCTCAATTGGATGATTTATTCATGAATGTGATACCGAAGTTATTCTCTGATGAAGTTCAGTGGAGAATGAGGAATTTTATATTCAACAATTTATTCAGAGTATTTGAAAACAATTCTATCAAAGCATTTCAAAAGCTTCACTAAACTTTCTTCAAGCATGCTTCTGTAAGAAATATCTGATTCTACGCAGTCGGCTGCAGATAGAATAGAGTTGATTTGGTTATATATATTTATATATATATATATATATATATATATATATATATATATATATATATATATATATATATATATATATATATATAACTTTTTGATAATTATTAGCAATAACAGGCTTTGTGAATCCCAAAAAAATTCGATTTTATTATAAAGTTTGCGTTTCGCCACGACATTCGTGGCTTTTTCAAAACTTCTGAAATATTGAAATTTTTTTGACATTTATTGATTTGAGTAGTAAAAAAACACTACTATGTTCCATCAACATTTTTTTCGGCTGTCAAAATCAGAATAATTTTGAACCTATTTCGATCATTACGTGGCTAAAGGTTTCCCTTACCATATAATAACAACAGATTGAATATTTTAAATAAATTTTAAATGTTAATAATGGACTGGCAAGCACGTAATAAATAACAGAGAACGGCCACAGCCGAAAAAAATTTTGATGAAACATTTTTTAATGAAATCGAGTTTTTTTGAGATTCACCAAGCCTGTTATTGCTAATAATTATCAAAAAATTAAAAATAGTTCACAGGCATCAACAATTCAAATAAATATATGTATATATATTTATATATATATATATATATATATATATATATATATATATATATATATATATATATATATATATATATATATATATATATATATATATATATATATATACTACGTTTATTATCACAATATATATATATATATATTTCGTGATAATAAACGTAGTGAATTCCGTTATTTTATCTTGATAGTATGATAATGGACGTTACCACATTCATATCCACTTGTATCTTGTTTGTGAACATATGTAATTATGACCTCACATTTGCTTAGTTTGCTTGTTGTTTTTCAGGAAGTTCATACATAATAATAATCATATTGAGAAATTATATTATTTTAGTCACCTTCAGGAAGGAACAAGTGATGTTTTCGACTTGGTGAATGAATAAAAAGTAACTAAACAATCAAAAACTTTCAGTTGAAATCTATATTATATATATATATATATATATATATATATATATATATATATATATATATATATATATATATATATATATATATATATATATATGTATATATATTATATGTTAAAATTTCGAGGGGTTATTCTTCAAGACATTTTAAGAGAAAAAGTTCTAATGAATGTAGGTCCGCAAATGCTTTCTCGCCGAAATACAGGGTGTTGAAGTTCGAAAAAAATGTAATGGAGCGGAGAATAGAGGGGTACAATGGGTTTCATTCAACTATATATTTGAGGGAGGTCATTATTGGTAAATAATGACAGTTTTGGAAGAAATTTCAACAGTAGTTTGTAGAACTCCAGAAGTTATAACGATGTTCTGAAGTCCATCTTGATAGCATTGGTAGTTTAGAAGATATTAAAATAAATAAAATTTTTTTTTCAAACTTCAACGCCCAACGTTATTCTGGAACACCCTGTATATATATATATATATATATATATATATATATATATATATATATATATATATATATATATATATATATATATATATATATATATATATATATATATATATATATATATATATATATATATATATATATATATATATATATATATATATATATTTTATATATATATATATATATATATATATATATATATATATATATATATATATATATATATATATATATATATATATATATATATATATATATATTTTTATATATATTATCGTCAAACATCTAACAGAAGATTGTTTTGGGAAAGAATTAGGGAAATCAGCTATATAATTTCTGCGTAAATGAATTTGTAAACATATATGGCCGAGAATCGGGTCCGGCGCATTCGCCATTTCGTACTAAAAACTAAAAATATCAATGATCTTCCACGTGTAATTCCTAGATGCTGCTGGTCCAACCTTTTTTCTTTTGACAAAAGATCCTCACAAAGTATCAAGTTTTATGTGTCGCACGATTTATACCCCTTCTTGGACGAAATGCACTAGAATAATGACAATTTATACAGTCTTTGGTGCCATTAGATCGTGCATAGCTTGTAAGTATATGAAAAGTGGTGTAATAGCAAAATGCTTGGGTTGGCTCTAGGATCCACAGACTTACTTTTAAGAGTAGTTTTCAGGAAAATGCTGTGCTTTTTGTCAGATCATAATCTAGAGATGGTAAACTTGGCTACATAGGTTCATGATATGTTGCTCTACAATTCCTGAGCCGCCTAGAGGGGAGAGGAAAAGGGGGCACTTTGCCACGGTCCCCCAATGTTAAGGGGCCCCCAACACACGAAAATCTTGAAACTTATATTTGAAGTTTTATAGTATTTTATAACAGGAGTGATACAGAACAAAATAAAATATTTTGTTGAGAAGTAGTTTACTCCATATTATTATTATTGGGGTCCCAACCCTTCTGCAGTTACACATAGGATCGTTATATTCGACATAATCTGAAATTCGGGCAATAAATAAAAAATAGTAATTTGGTCTCACAATCATTCAGTTTTCGGTGCTTTTCGTTTTCTATTAGCCTGGGGTGGCAGGGCATTTGGAAGATGAAAGAAGAAACAGAAAGGAAGTCTTAGACTTTTTTTTCATTTTCTTACGGACCTTAGTCTACGGTTTGTTCCTCAGGTTATTGAGCTGTAAAAATCCACACAAGTTTACAAGAAATCTTATTCAAGAAAAACATACGTTTAATCATAATTATAAAATATTACACTTAGAAAATAGTCTCCACAAAATCAACTGTTTGGAATCCCTTTACATCAATAAATATAAAAATTCCGGAAACCTAGTTAACGACCAGCTTGAAGGAAATCCTTCTCCTCTCCTTAATCTCTTCAATGTGCGTACTAATAGCTCTGAATGAAGTGCTTTTTGTTATTTAGTTTCTCTAGGAACCCATCTGTTATATTCAATTTTTCGTATAAATAGATTGTTTCGTAATACCATAATTTAGTACGACATAAAGTCAATGTTATGACGAAACGCGTTTAGTCAATAGATTTTTATTTCAACTTGTGAAAAGTTAGTTTTTTTTAATTTTTTTATAAAGTTATGAATATGTACTTTCACCAAGTAAATGCCAATTCAATTCAACAAATTGACTATCGTCAAGAAGTATATTTTTCATGATTTGATTGTTTTAGTTTATCTGCAATACGTTATTATCCATCGATGTTCTTTTAAGAATACAGAACGGCTATGAGAAAAATGTTATACGTAACACGATCCACAAGTGATTTCACGGAACTTGCCTAAGGCTCGTCCTGGAAACTACTAATCCCGTAAAATATCACTTTCAGAACATGTTACGTAAATAACTATCATTTTGCATATATATTAATTTAAATACTATTTTGATGCAAAATTGCTGATCTATATGCATAGCTGGAAGTTTCTGCATCAGCTTCTACGTTACGCAATTTCAACTCAATGTATAATCTGTGTATACCAGAATGTTTAGAATTACAAATATACGAGAACAGAGTATATTTGACGGCGAAGTCGTATTTATCTGACCAAACTATAAATTATTTATGATAAATTGCAGAACTCAATCGAGTGCTTTGAAACTTTATCCCCTATTGTATACATGGATTTCTTGATTCTGTTTCGAAGGGATCATAGCTTACACTACTTTATACGACAGATGGAAGGCACATTGTTGCAGATGATTACCCTTGGGCTTCTATTATTGAAGTCGCATTGTAGTTCTTTAACTCAGATTCACTGTGCACAATCCTAGAGTTCAATAGTTTCTTATTCTACTCGACAATGCCTTCACCGAACATAGATCAGTTGCGAAGGAGTATTCCTTCAGAATGGCCTTTCTCGAGAATTGCAATTAACCGTTCGTTAGGCTCGTATTCCTCTATAACGTAGTTGGTTACTCTGTATTTCTCAGATGTATATACTCATTCAACCTGTTTTCCCAGTTTACAAATGAGTATATCTTAATAAAATTTACTTATAAGACATTTGCCAACATTTCTACCTACTTGTCTTGATTTACTAACACATAGTCATTTATGATACAGAGTTATTGAATTCTACATTTATTTTTGAAAAAAGTTTTTTCATAATTGTATAGCGGCTTAGATTAAAAAGCAAACTTATTTATTCTAATTAAATGAAAAAAGAAGAATCACGTAATTTGTAAAATTTGTCTAATTGCGTTAATTTGAATACTGTACTAATAAATTGAGAATAACTTCACTGAAGAACAAATTCGTGTTATGTTCTGCATTTCTAGCAGCCTGTCCAACTACACCCGCTTACATCATAGACGTGTTATGACGACCAATTTTTTACATAGGTAAAATTCATTTTTCACTGTATGCCATCTTCACCTATAGCAAATTGCCTAATATATACTTCTTTTTAGTTTCATAATACATTTAGTTTCCATATCGAAAAACTTATTGTCTTCTTGTTTTGATTCAACAGTGTATTCATCATCACTGATCTCATGATCAATTTCTGAATTTACAGATCTTGTACCAACTTGGTCTTCAAAATCTGACTCATTAGATTCATCAAATTCTTCAATATCTACTTCTAGATTGCTTTCATAATCTTCAAACATTAAATAACGTAGTTCTTCAACATCTTCCGGTTCAGAAAAATTGAATATATTTTTTGTACCCATAGCGAAAAATAAAAAATAGACACTAAATCACAGTTTTGATCACTTACAACTGATATGGACGAAACTTACGAAAACACCGAATAAACAAAAATGACTCAGTTTGTAACATGCATTGTCACGCTGTATCTGCCAGGTACATGCCCAATTTTGAGATTATATGTATGGATAAAAAAATTATAAAACGAGCATCTGCTTCTTAATTCTGAGAAACTTTTTAGAACATGTTGTTTGAAGAAAATGATAAAACTCCACAACATAACACCAGAAATTCTAAAACTATATGTAAAAAAGCAGACCATGTATCTCCAGGATACATGCGCTACTACCGGAGGGTAAGTCTTTGATATTGGAGTAGAATTATTACTTAAAATCAATTAAATGTGCCTATTCCTGAAAATGAAGCAGCGAATAAACAAAAATGACTCACTTTATAACATGCATTGTCACTCTGTATCTGCCAGGTACATGCCCAATTTTGAGATTCTATGTATGATGATAAAAAAATTATAAAACGAGCATCCGCTTCTTAATTCTGAGAAACTTTTTAGAACATATTGTTTGAAGAAAACGACAAAACTCCACAACACAACACCAGAGATTCTAAAAATATATGTAAAAAAGCAGACCATGTATCTTCAGGATACATACGCCACTAACGGTGGGTTAGTCTTTGATCTTCGAGTAGAATTATAACTTAAAATCAATTAAATGTGCCTATTCCTGAAAATGAAGCTGAATACTGAAGCTATTCATGCAAGAAAATATGTTTCACAGTCTCATTTGTAGAATACAAGTACTTATCTCACTTTTACGATTTGAAAGAATTTAAATTCCAAAATTTGAACAATAGCCTGTTATGGCTTACATAATTATCTTTGAAGCTTTGGATTTGAGTTCTCATTGTGATAAAAAATTATCAGTAAAATGTCTATACAATTCCTTGGCTGTTTGTTGACCAATTGAATTATTCACAATATTTGGATTGATTGGGCCGATACATGATGTAAATGAATAAACATATTAAAACAATGGTTTATGAGTACAATTTATACATTCATTATATTGAATACACATAATGCACGTTTCGGTGAAACTTCAACTTCTTCAGATGCTGAATGCAAACTTAGTAAAAATAACGAGGGGTAAATATCTGCTGATTTATGGTGTACAACATGAATGAATTACGATGATTTAATACAAGTTTACGAGTATCTACGGTCATTTATCGAGGACTTAGTGATTTATTGGGGATTTACGGTGATTACCTGAGGATATACGGTGCTTTATTGAGGATGTACGAGGACTTACCGAGGATTTAGATCAGCTATTTATGTATTACGCATGCGCCTTGCTCCTCTCGAGACTACTATTTGCCAAATTGATACTGGCAGCACTGCCCGTAGCTACCGAGGCTGCGGGCAGTGTTGCCAGTATCAATTTGGCAAATAGTTATTTTCGTTATTTTTACTAAGCCACCGAGGCTGCGGGCAGTGTTGCCACTGGCTTGAAATTTTTAAGGATTTATCGGTGATTTATTGATGATTTAAGAGATCTGACGGAGATTCATAAGGATTTTTTTCTTGAAAATGATGAATGAAGGTGTATAAGATTTGGGGCAGATATTCACCCCTCGAAAAATAATAAAAAAATTGAAATCAATATTTTAAATAGAATATGGGGGCAAATTTTAGTTGCATTCACGAAATTAGAGAATGCAGTTAGAAATAATGTATGCAAAGGAAGCTTTCATATTGAGCTGAATAAGTCTTTCTGACAAAGTTGTCCAAATACATATTTTAATTTGAAATGAAAGTAAATAATGAAATGATTTGACCACGGCAAAAACTTACAAGTTATTGATCTATATTAAATGATACTTTTTATCAATCATCGATTCAAATAAGAGTTAATCATAGAAACTAACAGTTGTTTCGATTGTTTTAGATCCCATCAGCTCACTTCGAGAACCAGTGATTTACCAGATAACTTCTTATTTTCTGCTTGTACCAGTGATACTGAGATATGTAAAATCTTCAGTGGCACCCACTAGTAATTGCTCTCTAGGTGAATCAGAAATGCAGAAAATTTCAATTACATATTGACCGTTAATGTCACGATGAGATCTTCAATTCAGTAGTTCATCTTAGTAACTTCGATCAACAAGTAAATTTAACATACAGAAATTCCAGATATTTGGAAAATGCAATTAAATATTTCTATTATTTCCATAGCTTTCGAATGAATTCCTTTGAAACCCACCTCAGTGGTACAATCTTTTAGATTCCTCATCGATCGTCTACTTTCCTTTATATTCACGTTCTGAATTCTTTGAATGTCCTACTTAAATGGAAAAGACATCTGGTTATGATCCCCGGCTTTTATGACCAATTATTTTAACATACATCAAATGCGTTGAAGAACTTCACAATTTTCATTTCCTTAATAGCAAAAATAGCAAAAACAAATTGGATTATTTGAAGTAGGCGTTGAAGAAACTTTTTTTTAATTTCATTTTTAATTATACTAGTGTGAAGTATAAGATCAACTCATTGTTGAAGAAAACATTGAATAAAATCAGTTTGAATTAGATTTGTATGAAATACTTTTCATTATCTGTTCAATTTTTAATTGTTTTTATAAAATTATACAAAACGGTTATGAATAATTAAATGGTAATCAGATACTGGTTACTTATATTTTTATCATATAATGGTGTGCTAGTGAATTAAGGTGAAGTTGATGTGCCTAGAACGCTTTTCCAAATCCATTGATAATTTCCAGTTATCTGTTAAGTTATCTATTTACCCATTTCCAAACTTATATACTGAAGTTTGATGTCGTCAATTCACAATAGGTATTGCTGACCAGCTGAGTCTATAACTGAAATGTTTCGTTGTATCACAGGACGATCAAACAGATATTAGGTATAGTTAATATAGTGTTTGTCATATATTCCTATTTACTCATAAAAATATCAAAATTTTTGATTCAGTGATTCATCTTAGTAATTTCGATCAACAAGTAAATTAAACATGCAGCAATTCCAGATATTTGGAATATGTAATTTAATATTTCTACTATTTCCATAGCTCTTGAACTTAATCCTTTGAAACCCTCCTCAGTGGTACAATTTTTTAGATTGCATATCGATCGACTACTTTCTTTTATGTTCACGCTCTAAATTCTCTGAATCTTCTACTTAGTTGGAAAAGACATCTGGTTATGACTCTCGATTTTTATGAACAATTATTTTAACATACATGAAATGCCTTGAAGAACAGACAGTTGCTTCATCATGATCGTGTCCTAGTAAATGAAGGTGAAATTTCTGTAGATAAAATTTTTCTAATCCATTGTTCATTTCATGTTGTCTTTCGAACTATCTATTAACTTATTTCCACATTTTGAATACTGAAGTCTAACGTCGTCAAAACACAATATGTATTGCTAACCAGGTGAGTCTAAAATTGAGTAAAATGTTTGATTGTATCACAGGACCATCAAACAGAAATTATTTTTGTTGCATTTTTTCTCATACAGTTATAATAACTTATATAAATATCAAAAATTTAGGGACTAAGGTTTCCTTCTGGGATTTCTATACTTCCCATATTTCGAAGATGATAATATATTAGGTAGTTGAAAAAAAATCGACAAAAATGATTGATATTCTAAGAGTTCTTATGATTCGAACAATAACAATAACTTTCATAAATATTCTCGACTGCTTTCATATTTATATCATTTGCGTAAGAAAACTGTTGATAAGAGTTTTCATCTTACCAACATGTTCCTCGCAAGTAATAGTCTATTGAATTGAATATATATATATATATATATATATATATATATATATATATATATATATATATATTTATATATATATTATATATATATATATATATATTTTATATATTTATATATATATATATATATATATATATATATATATATTTATATATATTTATATATATATATATATATATATATATAAATATATATATATATATATATATATATATATATTTATATTTATATATATATATATATATATATATATATATACCTATTACTTGCACGGAAAATACTGATGAGATTATTTTTATTAACATTTGAAATC
>JARQZK010002940.1:332500-345000 GCA_030704885.1 Cynegetis impunctata | reverse complement strand
TGAATGGAAGCCACTCACATTTTTCTTCTTAGGCTACTTCTAAGGCTGAAGATTATTCTGAGTCATTTGGTGCCATTCATTTTTATGCTATTTGTAGAGAACATATTCAGAGGTGTCTTCTCAGTCACCGAAGGTATATCAATTATGAAATTGATATCATCAGTTTTCAAATATTTGTTTGCATAGTCAGCATTTAACATAAACTATAACAGTAAAGTATTCATTTAAATTCGACAAGTCACAATCCAAATTTGTTCTCTCATTGGGCATATAATTGTTATGGTTATACAGATCAATAACTGTTATCAAACAGATGTACCCACTTAATTATATGTGAACTTCTATACCATTTGATGCATCTGGAGTTTTGGTTATGACTTTGCAAACTACAATAATCAGAAACTATAGAATTGATTCTAATAAAACGATTCTAATTTAACTCCTAAAATGAAGCGACCCCAGATAGTTGGAAATATCAAAGCTGGAATACCAGAATATAAACGTAGTTTCTATATTAATACTATTCTTCTTGTTATGAATCGTTAATTCCATTCAAATTTCAAAAGACCTTGAATTAAATTTCTAGAAATCTTTTGAAACTAATGAGCAAAGAAATTCCTGTGATTTCGTTCATGAAACGGAATATTTCTCCTCTCTTGAAATTATTCAATACTAAATCTGTCATCTGTAAAGATGCTTCCGAAAGGAATTGCCAATAATGTGCTTTCCTTTCAATTAGTATTTGTTCTATATAATCGGTAGTAGAGTTCAGTTTCTATTTAATATTGCAACTTGTAAATTTAGCTTAACTTACTATTTTTATGTGGATATGATACATTATACTTATCGAAAATTTACTACAAGTTTTATTAGTCCAGTAGATATGTACATTGTAACTGGAAAAAAATCCGAACTTGATGAAACTTTTACAGGTTGTTTGGGAATGCTGTGGGATGACTATGTCAAGTTTTTTCACTCGAGGACCCTGTGCTAACTTTGGAAGGGCCGAAAAACCAAAATTTTCGGACATTTTTAGATTTTTTGCTCATAACTTCGGAACTAATCGGTTTTCTGCCAAAACATTAAAACATTTATTTTCAAAGTTGTAGAGCAGTAAATTTGCTATAATTCTGTAGCTATTAACTTTTTTCCTAAACGTAATAAAAACCGAGATACTGCCGATCAAAATTGGAGAGATTTTCTCAAAATTGCAAAAATTTGCCAAAACCTTCGTTTTTAGCCAATTACCATCAGTTCTATGGTAATTATGGTTATAACTCATCAATATCGACATGCAAGAACACAGGGGGGTTCAGTGCCACATAGCTGACGTCGATATTGATGAGAATGTTGGCAGCAAAATCCTATCTGACAACTGGTTATCGACGACATGGTGGGCACTAGTATAAAAATGGTCAATCGGAGGGTAGAAATCAGTGTTGAATATTTTGGAACGGATATCCTGTAAAATGATTTTCCCAGCCGTTTTCACAATTCAAGCGCGTTCCTCTTGCGGGTCAGACATGTTTTCATACGAGTACCATTTGTCAGATACGATTTTGCTGCCAACATTCTTGAAACAGATAACACTCCCTCTGTTGGACAACTGAGAAATCATAATGTCATCTCCATACTTCTCCTCCAGACGCTTCTTCACTGTTTTTATGTGAGGACGGGTATCTTCAGGAATCAGATCCATAAGCTGTCCAAGAGAAAATTGGCATTCCTCCCCGTTTTCTTCGAGATAATTGTACAAAATTTCCATTACTTGGTCAGTGTCGATCGTGGTTCTTCCTCTTTTCTCAAGAGTCTTAGGTAATTTGTAGAAATTTTCGATGCACTTTCGGTGGTATTCTGCATTTACCGCAACCAAATCTGTGTTCATACCCTCCAAACTGCCAAGACGATCTCCTACTTTATTCCCTCACTCATCTCCACGCTGCCTTGCGTGCGATAGAATCGTACCTGCCATCTCGAGTAGAGTCACTTTGACCATAGCATTGCGCCTTTCGATTGGCAATTTATTCTGCCTTTGTCTGTATTCTTCAGTAACCGACTCTTCGCAAAAGAAACACTTGTTGTTGAAATCAAATAATAATGCAGACTTACTCGAGCGAGTCGGCTTGGGCTGAGGTGTAGGAGTTTGACTTTCACGACGCAAATGTGCCAGTATCATTTTCTCGTGGACGTATTTTTTTTTGGCAACCAAGGTGAATAGCAATTTCTTCCACTCTTTTCAGCAAACGTTGGTGTTCCTACTCTTTGCGTTAAACAGCAGAAGCAAGAAGCGTAGCAACTCCTCTCTTTTTCACCACAGGCACATCCTCACCTTTAAAAGGTTTTTCACAAATAAAACACCGCCCTGTCTCTGGATTTGATTTTGAAGCAAATGCCACATCAGATTATAAGTTGTCGCTCTACACTCAATAACAGCTCAAAGAAAAATACACACTCGAAAATCACTGGATTTACTTGCACAGTTGAGTTAATTCTTCGTGCTGTTAACTAAAATAGAATACAGTTTAAGATAATTTAATTGTTTAAGATAAATTCAGTTCGATGGTAATCACTCATCAATATCGACATGTAAGAACAAGGGGAGGGGGGTCAGCTATGTGGCACTGAACCCCCCTGTGTTCTTGCATGTCGATATTGATGAGTTAAAACCATAATTGCCATAGAACTGATGGTAATTGGCTAAAGACGAAGGTTTTGGCAAATTTTTGCAATTTTGAGAAAATCTCTCCAACTTTGATCGGCTGTATCTCGGTTTTTATTAGGTTTAGGAAAAAAGTTAATGGATACAGAATTGTAGCAAATTTACTGCTCTACAGCTATGAACAAAAATATTTTGGTCAAAAACCGATTAATTTAGAAGTTATGAGCAAAAAATCTAAAAAAGCCCGAAAATTTTGAGGTTTTTCGCCCCTCCCAAAGTTAGCACAGGGTCTTTGAGTAAGAAAACTTGAAAGAGTCATCCCACAGCATCCCCGAACAACCTGTAAAAGTTTAATTAAGTTCGGATTTTTTTCCAGCAGACCTTACTGTTTTTGCTCTGTATACTGGACCATATTTATTAGGTCAGAAATTTTGTGACGAAACGTTAAAAGTTTAATGAACTCGGTTTCCAAACTCAAATCGCCTGTTATTGGCAAAGAAGACAATATATACAATATACGTTTCCGTCTTTCCATTAATTTTTGCATATATTTTTTAAGCTATTACATAGCTTTTATCGCGGGCTTTGAGCGCGGCGAACGAATCAAGAAATTCAATAACGAAAATAAAACCTAATACCCCCCACTCCGCCTACCATGTAGCTCGGCCGAGCGTTCGATTAACGTGTATGTATATGCTAGGACTGTACGAAGCTCGCACGGATCGAGACGAGCTGCTCCGAAATCGAACGAATACGTAAGCAGCTGTTGTGAGAAAGTATATAGGTGTATCTGTATAGGTATCTATATGCACCACGGCGAGGACGTCGACACGATGCAACCGCATAGCTCAGGGCCACCTCGACCGGTACCCCACCTTACCCAAGTAAAACACAAACAATACTTTTTCATCACCCAAATTACACTCAAACACGTAAATTCAACAAAAACAACACCCGACTAAGGTTATGGGGTGAAAACCTCGTACTGCAGGAGGACATTATTTACTTGGGAGTCACATTCAATCAACATAATAATTGGAGATCTGATCTTCAAAACATACTTAAAAAAGTCCGAAACAGATCTAACATTCTATATGCTCTAAGAGGCAGAATTCGAGGATGTATTCCTCAAACTCTGTTTAACACGTACAAAACGTTCATAAGACCAGTAGTAGCATACACTCAGATCGTTACTCTAATCGACTTTACCTCACAGATACGTCTGACAGATGGAGAGCTGCGAAAGAGCTATCTGCCGTAGTATTTTCCGTCTAGATAGACGTTATCCGTCACACTTAGTACACGAACACGTAAAAATTCCCCCCATTTTCGAACACCTCCAAAATCTCCAAGCTCGATACGCCCAACCTACATTGCACGGTCCTAACATCGAAGCCCGAGCGACGCTCATGACGCCGTGGCACCGTCGACGAAGAGTCCTCTGCAGAAGGCTGAAGAAAAGGTTTTCTTTCCCTCCTTCCAGAATCCTCCAAGTGCTGCAGGACCCTCCCGATGAAGTCCTCGACCACCTAGAGGACATACCACTCCGAATCCGCTGACCGAAAAAGTGCGCGTAGTGCCGAGGGTGTTTGTAACGTCGATAGTGCGAGCAGTGCCGAAAGTGCAAGTAGTGTCGAAAATGCGCGTAGTGCCGACAATACGCGAAAAATCAATCCGTCTCCGAAAAACCGAGTGCGGTTCGGTTAGTGCGCGAAACGTCAGCAAATGTATCTATTGTCAAATCATTTTTTATAAATTTATATATAATAAAGATAACAATATCAGTACATTGCGTGGGTAAAGGTTTTCTGTGGTTTCCCTTACCATCTAATGTCAGTTGAAATATATTGAATGGAATTGTCATTTACTTGGTGAAAGTTCATATTCGTAACTTTATAAAGAAATAAAAAAACTAACTTTTCACAGGTTAAAATAAAAATCTATTGAGTAAACGCGTTTCGTCATAACATTGACCTCATCTCGTACTAAACTATGGTATTACAAAACAATCTATTTATACGAAAATTGAATATAACAGAGGGGTTCCTAGAGAAACTAAATAACAATAAGCAATTCATTCAGAGCCATTAGTAGGTACATTGAACAGATTGAGGAGGGGAGATGGGTTTACTTCAATCTGGTCGTTAACTAAATTTCCGGAATTTTTATATTTATTTATGTATAGGGATTCCCAACAGTTGGTTTTATGGAGACTATTTTCAAATTGTAATATATTATAATTGTGATTAAAGGTATGGTTTTCTTGAATAAGATGGCACGCATAATTAGAGTCAGTTTTCTGCTTAATATAGCTACGTTGGTGTTCGTGTATTCGAGTTTTGAAATTTCTAATTGTACGTCCTATATAGAATTTTTCACAATCGTTACAGTCGAGTTTATAAACACCAGTACGTTCATCTCTATGAATTTTTGATTTGTTGTTTTTAATCAATTTTCCAATGCTATTATTGGTTTTATATGAAATTTTGAAATTTTGTTTTTGAAAAAACAATTTCAGGTTTTCGGAAGGTTTGCCCAAGTATGTTAAACTGTTAAATACTCTACTTTTCTCGGATATAAGTGGGTAAATTTCTGAAATTGCCATTTTGTATTTTTTCCTCTGAATGAGGCTGTCAATCATATTAGGTGAATAACCATTATTTACTGCCATTTGTTTAATTATATGCAATTCCTTTCGAAAATTAGCTTCGGACAACGGAATTTTGAAAAGTCTATGAATCATACTATGATAAGCCGCTAATTTATGTGAAAAAGGGTGTAGTGATGTGTTATGAATTGTAATATCTGTATGAGATGGTTTATGAAAAATTGAAAATTCGTGTTTGTTGCTTTTTCTGGTAATAGTTAAATCTAAGTAATTAATAGAATTATTCATTTCAGTTTCTAGAATGAAATGAACATATCATAGTATGATTCATAGACTTTTCAAAATTCCGTTGTCCGAAGCTAATTTTCGAAAGGAATTGCATATAATTAAACAAATGGCAGTGAATAATGTTTATTCACCTAATATGATTGACAGCCTCATTCAGAGAAAAAAATACAAAATGGCAATTTCAGAAATTTACCCACATACATCCGAGAAGAGTATTAAACAGTTTAACATACTTAGGCAGACCTTCCGAAAACCTGAAATTGTTTTTTCAAAAACAAAATTTCAAAATTTCATATAAAACCAATAATAGCATTGGAAAATTTATTAAAAACAACAAATTCATAGAGATGAACGTACTGGTGTTTATAAACTCGACTGTAACGATTGTGAAAAATTCTATATAGGACGTACAATTAGAAATTTCAAAACTCGAATACACGAACACCAACGTAGCTATATTAAGCAGAAAACTGACTCTAATTATGCGTGCCATCTTATTCAAGAGAACCATACCTTTAATCAC
Organism: Cynegetis impunctata; assembly: GCA_030704885.1. Classification (NCBI taxonomy): domain Eukaryota; kingdom Metazoa; phylum Arthropoda; class Insecta; order Coleoptera; family Coccinellidae; genus Cynegetis; species Cynegetis impunctata. The sequence continues at coordinate 338,922 of JARQZK010002940.1, read as the reverse complement.
AATTATAATATATTACAATTTGAAATTAGTCTCCATAAAACCAACTGTTGGGAATCCCTATACATAGATAAATATAAAAATTCCGGAAATTTAGTTAACGACCAGATTGAAGTAAACCCTTCTCCTCTCCTGAATATGTTCAATGTACCTACTAATGGCTCTGAATGAATTGCTTATTGTTATTTAGTTTCTCTAGGAACCCCTCTGTTATATTCAATTTTCGTATAAATAGATTGTTTTGTAATACCATAGTTTAGTACGAGATGAAGTCAATGTTATGACGAAACGCGTTTACTCAATAGATTTTTATTTTAACCTGTGAAAAGTTAGTTTCTATTATTTCTTCATAGAGATATGAAATATATTGACCTTGGACCGAATGGCACGTAATTAGCAAAAAAGTCTTCCGCAGCCGCATTCCCCCAAAGGTTGGAAAAATTAGGTTTTTTATTAAAATTGTAAATGTTAGAAAATTAATTAAGTAAAGCCAGGGTTGAAGAAGGTTGCAAAACCTTATAACTTCCCAAAATAAATTATTTAGCTAGAAAACAAAAATGTTCCTTATCCCCAGAAAGATTAATAAACGTATTTCGATTGATTGATTGATTGGTATCTATCATATCTTTATAATGCCACACTCACCGCATGTGCGCTCCTTTAGTATAAATGTAGGTATATATGTATACATAGGTGTAGGGGAAGGGTGTACAAAATGACATACATTTTATTAAACTAGAAAATTTGTAATTGAAAGATGCATTTTTCTTCACAAAATTTGAACTAAACCTAAACTGGCTCTTTCTTTATCATTTAATATAAGATTCTAATTAAAAGAAGAATATTCGTAATTTTTGTCAAAGAAATAAAAATAAACAAAAAAAGTTCATTTTACCCAACCTGGTGGCTAAAATGACATACTACCGAGTTTTACTCGGTACAAAGTTCACAAACAAATATTTTTGTTTTTTTGTCCACTCCGGCACATTCAGCATGTGCCCACATTTGGCACGAACAACAACATAGCCACATCTCACCATGTTTGGATATTTTATAAAGCTCTGTGCAATAAATACAAGCACAGTCGTCTTCTTCGTCTGCAGAAAAAGGTTCTTTTTCTGTGCCTGACTCGGGTTCTGCTAAAACTTTTCTTGTCACCGCCCTTCTTTTTCTTTCTGGAATTTTTTCTTTCGGTTTGCTATTTTCTTTTGCCTCCTCTAAATTCGGAGTAGAGTTAAGGACAGAAGTGCCTTGACGTTTCCTTGGCTTTCTTTTTCCCTGACCTGAAACAAATGGGCCTACCGGAACTGGACTTAAATCAGCTGGAGTGACCAAAAGAGGCTTCTGGCTTATCGGAGTTTGCAACTTATGTTCACATGGCACTAAGGTTACGGTATTCGTTGTAGGAATGCCTGGCAAAGGTTCTATGGCGGAAATACTTCTTGAGCTAGGTCCAGGTTGAGCATTATCATCAATTGCAATATTCGCGGTATGTTGGGCACTATCATCAATTACAATGTTTGTGGTTTCTGATGCCTGGAACATATACTCTGGGAAGACATCGGGATTCATTGGGTAGATGCCTGTTTTGGCAAATCCATTAGTGGCGTTCTGAACAGTGGCTGCCTTTCCATATGCTTCTTTTAGAAGACCACCAATTTGAAATTGTGTCACAACTCTGCCGGGGTGGGTTTTTAGCCATTTAGTGATTTCTTGGCCATAATAAGTTTTTAAAGGTCCAAAAAATGCAACATCGAGTGGTTGCATTCGATGGGTGCAATGAGGCGGTAAACACAAAAGCACAATGCCATTTTCTTTGGCGTAAATAAGAGCATCGAGATATTTATGACTTGAGTGTCCATCCAAAATTAACAGAACCTTTTCACTTGGAGACGCCTTGGCATATTTTTGGAAATGTTGCAGCCACTGCAAAAAAACTGGACCAGTCATCCAGCCGGACTCTTGGGCAATGCATAAAGTTCCTGTAGGAGTATGGTCGGTTAATTCTTTTTTCATATTTTTGCGCGGAAAGATTAGGACCGGCGGAATATAGTTTCCATTCGTGCACATGCAGCAAACGATTGTTACGTGGGAACCTCTTTCTGCGCTGGTGATTGAGCCTACTTGTTTCCGACCTGCCGTCGCAAATACTCTTTGCGGGCGCTGAACGGTAGATAATGCAGATTCATCTGCATTATAAATCTTCACGGGATCTATATTCTCCTTTTGAAGGGTACGATCTAAAATGTCAAAAAACTGAGCCACCTGAGGTTTGTTAAATGCTTGGGCCCTCGCTGCAGATGTAGCTTCGGGTTTTCGCAACTTTATATTCGGATTTCTTCTTCGAAATTCTCTTAACCAATCCTTTCCAGCAGCCTTTTTTTGGTTATTAAAATAATGTTGAATCCCATTTTTTACAGCTAACTGATAGGCTAATTCCATGACTTCCGTTCTTGTTAGTCCAAAGAACCTTGACTCTAGCAGTTTCAAATGTTCAACCAACTGCCGTTCTACTTCTACAGGGAATGTAGGTTTAAACCTGCCGAGTCGCTTTTCAGCTGTTTTTAATACTTTATTTTTTTGTAACGCATGTCTTCGTAAGGTCGCTTGAGGTATGTTATAGACTTTGGATGCCTTTAGCCACCCCATTTCAGCATTGTTAACGGCTTTTAATGCCTCTAGCATGGAAGACGCATTCCACGATTGCCTGTTTGACTTTCTTACATAATTTCGCGGCATTATCTGAAAAAATGATGCATATTTTATATTCAAATACTGGTCGGGTAAAATGACATACTATGTCAATATGCCCTCCTCACCTATATGTCATTTTGCCCTACATGAACATAATATAAACAAACGCAATTTTTGCCAGAATAACAATTTAATTAATTGATCTGAAACATGCAATCCTAAGAGCAATCATGCTATAACCTTACATAAAAATATCAACTTACCAGTTTGTAACATTCAACAGTTATAACAAATCTTAAAACACAAATACAAAAACTTTTTTAGGTGAAAAATAGAAAATCGAGCGTGGCATCTCCGCTAACTGATAAAGTCGAACTAAATGTAGACAAGTGTGCTAAAGACGTGTGGTTTGATGACATATTCGTCTTCGGGCGCTCCCGAATGACGATTCGTTTGTAAACAAGCAATATGTCGTTATACCCCACTATGTCGTTTTGTACACCCTTCCCCTACCTATGTACAATAGTGAATAGCTATATATATATATTAGTAATATTATGACTCCGAATATTGATATAAATATTACACTCGTTAGCGATGTTGATGTTAAGCGCTCATTTGTTGGAGATATATGTGCGTGCTTATGCAAACTTACAAATGGCCTACACATATTCGTGGTAGCCAAAATTGGACGAGAATATATAATATGTTCTTAGCTCAGTTACCGTAATAAACCTATAGTTTCAATGATAATTCCTGAATAACCAACATGTAAGATAATAAAAATATTTTAGACGATATTAACTTCTCATTTATTCGATAAAAAAAAATTGTTTTCTTATTGGTCACTACGCTCAAAAAGTGTAACTTGAATTAATATCAAAGAAAAAACTTGAATTAATATTAAAGAAAAAGAAAAAAAGTACTGCTTAAATAAAAAATAAATAAATAATTATAATTGCATCAGTTGATAAAAATACTATGCAATAGGCGTCCGAAATTAAGATCGTAGCGCCGGAACGGCTAATATCGTTACTAGAGCATGGGAGATTAGCTGTTTGTTTACATTGGTTGTAATGGTATTTACGTTCATTTCGTTTTGAGTTTTCGAACGTTTATCGTCGTAATTTGTGTTTTTTTTGGAATTTGTATTTTCCTGTGATATATTGTGTTTGGATTGAGGACAATTTTATCTCTGTTCAACAGTAGATAACCTACCTACATCAAGTTGAAATTTACACTGAGTTTTTATCATTGAACATGAAAATCAATAATAAAATAAAGTAGAGGACGAATAAATTAATTGGTTGAAGGAACTATGTATACCTCATGAAGAGGCTGTATGATAGAACACCTATTTATTTAAAAAATAAAAAAACCTTCAAAAGTTTCAAGAAAACATCTCTGACATGTCTACTTTCATTACGAACTGAAGAATTTTTGAGTATAATGGACAAACTGAGTACTTACCAGCTAAAACTGTGAAAGAAACAACATGAAATAAAAGAAGAATTAATATAAAAACTCTGCTTGAATAGTTTGAACGTAATAAGATATTATATTTTTTGAATTTTCCAGACGTATAACAGCTATCCTAAAAGTACGGTGGACTTCTCGAGAGTCTGGTTTTTTGATAGAATCTCTGAGTTTCCTGATTATATAATTGAATATTTTAGTTTTTACCTAGCTATTAGAGTCCAGATTTATTTCATATTCTTGATGTTAGATAAACAGTTATTTTGGTTGTGCAAATAAACATCATTTGTTATTATTATTTTAATAGTATCTCTGGTTGTTACATGAAAGAACATTACAATAATCTAGAATTTCTGGATGATGACCCAGGTTCAGATTCCGATAAAAGTGGAAACATTTTTCCGTTGGAATAGCATTGGACTTCAAAAAACTCTACGTTTTCGGTTAGCTGAAAAATTGGCACATCATTAGTTGGTATAATTCTATATGGAAAAATCCACAAACTTACTGCAGGGAAAATAATTATTCTCAGTAAACTGTAAAGAACAACTCTCTTATGTTCAGACATTTTTTTTCTATCCATCATTTCCTTGTTTCCCAACTTTGTTTGGAATGCAACTTTGAATTGTCCAGCTTTCGGAAAGGTATGTAAGCTATATTCGGTTCTTGTTTGCCCAATATGAACAATAGAATACACAACAATAGTGATTAATCTCTTCTGAACGTTTGTAAACGATCCACAATACAATTAAAACTCAACAACTTCTCATATAAAATACACGTAAACAGATGTAAACAAAGCAATCTATCTCCCATGCTCTAGTAATATTCGACACCGGTAGAGGCGTATCGCTTATTATGTTTTCCCTATAGCTTTACCGCGGCAGTCCCCGAGTGCCACACGTTTTTTGTTTATGGTTTTCTATACTGTATAGTTAATGAAACTATTAAAAAAATATATCATCTGTTAGCCTTTTTTATCTCTGTGATCCGTGATAGAGTTGTCCTGGAACCTGTAAAAGCTTCTTACAGCTTTGTACGTATAAATGAAAAATAATGTATATATATTATATATATATATATATATATATATATATATATACTTAATATATATATATATATATATATATATATATATATATATATATATATATATATATATATATATATATATAATATATATATATATATATATATATATATTATATATATATATATATATATATATATATATATATTCGAATTGTTGTTGCCTGTGAACTATTTCTAATCTCTTGATAATTATTAGCAATAATAGGCTTGTTGAATCTCAAAAAACTCGATTTTATTAAAAAGTTGACGTTTCGCCACGACATTCGTGGCTTCATCAAAAATTTGAATAGAAAAAGACTACTATGTTTCACTAAAATTTTTCGGCTGTGGCCGCTCTTTGTTATTTATTACGTGCTATTCAATATTAACATTCAAATCTGTTATTATTAGATGGTAAGAGAAACCACAGAAAACTTTACCCACGTAATGTTCGAAATAGGTTCAAATTATTTTGATTTTGAAAAGTCAAAGAATAGGGTACTATTTATCTTTTTTTCAAAAATTTCTCATTGCGGCTGTGGCCGTCTTCAGTTATTAATTACGTGCTATTTAGTCCAATATCAAAAGACAGGTCTGTTGATATTAGATGGGAAGGGAACCACAGAAACCTTCACCCACGTAATGTACAAAATAGGTTTAAAATATTTGATTGTTGTCTTTAAAAAGACATTACTTGTAATTTTGGAGATCACATGTTCTAAACTATACTTTCTTTTTAGAAAAATTTAAAATTCTAGATGTTTAGATTTTGTCTAAGAAGATGAGTTGTTATGGTTAGAGTTTGTTTGTTGAATTATTTTGTTTTGATTTATGTTGTTTCTTAGAAAAATTAAAGAATTAAATCTGCGTATATTGAACTCAATTGTTTGATATCTGTTCTATCATTTACGACTTTATTTAATTTTTCTGAAATTTCTCTGCGTTTTTGATCTTTTTCTATTTCTAAAATTTTGGTGCTATTAAAGTTGAAAGTATGATTCTCATTATTTTTATGTTTTATTAGTGCTGTGGTTTGTGTTCTGGTATATTTGTGTGCTTTTAATCTTTCTTCTAAATTTAGAAAAGTTTGTCCTAGCTATATATGATTCATTACAATTATTACAGGGTATACTATAAACAACATGAGATTTTTGCAGAAGAGGTGTTTTACTTTTTAATTTAGA
>JARQZK010002940.1:317500-327500 GCA_030704885.1 Cynegetis impunctata | reverse complement strand
TGCACAGAAAATTTCATGAGAATCGGTCGAGTCATTTCGGAGGAGTTCAACAAATAAAAAATAGGGGTTGATCGTAGAGGAGTGAAAATTTAGGGTTGTATGTATTTTTGAATGCTGTATCATAAAAAAAATAGAACAGAAAGTTTTGTTTGAAAAACAAAATATAAAAATTAAGGGGACCACCCTTAACCTTCCAGTGCACGGGTTGGGTCTGACAGACAGGGCGTTTTGTTTTTATGGCGCTATTTTCTGATGTCATTGAATTGGGTGAGGAGTCTCGCTGTACCTTTTCAGTAGGCTCCTTCCCTAACGATTAGTATTATTTTCAGTCAAGTTTATTACTTAGGGCATGATAGATTACGAGAAACGTCTTGTCAGACCCAACCCGTGCATTGGTGTAAGTATTCTGGGAATATTCGAGTTATTTTTTAGTTGTCTTTATCGTGATTTTCTGGACAAGTACACATTATATTTTGTTTTTAATGAATACTTATGAAGTTGAAGTAAATAGACTTGGTAAATTGTTCGAGCAGATGTCGAAGTAAATTCCGATGATGATTGCCGCTCCCGACTTCGTAGAAATTTTAGAACACGAAATATTGTAAATATCGTAAAACAAAATATTACTGTAAAGATGTAATAATTTCTTATGTTTAGAGCAGGTAGCGATTTTTTTGTTCCGAATGTAGTGAGCAAAATTAGTATATATTTCATATTAACTTTTTTATTCCTGTTGTTGAATTAGTTGTCTTATTTTAGTTGATAAAAATTATATGACCTCTTGTCTAAAGAATCCTAATATCGACATTGTTTGTTCAGGCATTTTTTTAAATCATTTTTTAATTGTTCTTGATACTAATGTTGAAAAAAGAATAAATTTTAATTTGAATTATTAAAAATATGAAAAAATGAGAAAATTGCCTCTCTCATTATTTATGTTAAAGAAAACTCTTCAATAACGAAAAAATAAAAAATAAATGATAATAGAAAAAAAAAATTTTATAAAAAAAAATATATTGAGTTAGGGTCTGAAGAACCCAATCCGTCTACTGGCGCAACTTTTTTTCACCCGTGTACTGGAAGGTTAATATTTAGGGGGATGAAAAATAGATGTTGGCCGATTCTCAGACCCACCCGATATACACACAAAATTTCATGAGAATCGGTCGAGCCTTCTCGGAAGAGTTTAACTTCTATAACCGTGACACGAAAATTTTATATATTAGATATATATAAATATATATATATATATATATATATATATATATATATATATATATATATATATATATATATATATATATATATATATATATATATATATATATATATATATATATATATATATATATATATATATATATATATATATATATATATATATATTTTTTTTTTCATTCAACTATATTTTTCTTCCAATACTTGTTGCTGTAAGAATCATAAAACATTATTATGAATCTGATAACGATTTTCGAATATCCGAATCGAAGGATATTCGAGATTTATACTTGTTATATAAAATTTGAATAAGTTCTCTCAAAGATTCGATGGCTCGAGTCCAACCCAATGTTTGTTTATCGCATATCCCTCTATACGTTCTAGCCATCTATTGGATAACGGTATATTCTCTCCATTGTACAAGAAGCTCAACTTTTACGGCAGATTCGGAGCCCGATTCGAAGAGAAACTATTTTATACATAGCTATCTTTTAGCCCTATCGATTAACAGTAAAAGCGCGAGTAGAAACGATTGTTCAGATAATTTCTGTATGCAGAACAGCTAGAGATCGGATTTATGTCTGATTTATTGTCGAGAAATCCGAGAAATATCACAGAGAATGAAACGAAATATGGTATATTAACGCTCAGCTTTATTCATGATATAGGGCTGCATATTTCTGAAGAAATGTTTGGAGTTTTATGATATTTTTTGAAATTTCTCAGGTATACGAGGTATTCACGTTTAATAGCGAGAATGCACGTTGTATTGGGATGCAATCTGAGGTTTATTTATTCATTCTGACATTTGTTCTGGAAGTGGGATCACATCAAATCGAACTAACTATGTTGTTAGATAATAGGAAAATAGTAGAATTCAGTCATAAGAGTGAAAACGTGCCGAGAAATTATTTTGATCAGAATCGAATTGAATACGTTATATGCGTTAACGTTATCGTGATAGTTACCATTTTTTCAATATTCTAGTAGAGGGTTTCCCAACAAAAATGTTTCGAGGACTCCTGAAAAAATCACTTTCAAGGACCCCTTATATATATATATACATATATATATATATATATTTATATATATTATATGTATATGTATATATGGTATATATATATATATATATATATATATATATATATATATATATATATATATATATATATATATATATATATATATATATATATTTGACGAAACACCTCGATTTCAATAACAAGCGGGACATCTTTTGGGGTATTTGTTGTTGTATTATATGCAACCCCCTCAGCCCTAGCGCGCCTACCCCTGAAATTTTAAAGAACAACCCTCATATATTTTGTTATTTTGAAATTCTCATGTAAATTTAGATGAGCTACACACTTGAAAAAATTTTTTTTCTCAAAATTTTTGAATGTTTATTTATTATGATAATGAAAGAAGTGTTTGAGGGCTGCTCGTTCTCAAATTGACATACTATATAAATAAATAAATATATATATATATATACATATATATATATATATATACATATATTATATATATCTATATATATATATATATATATATATATACATATATATATATATATATATATATATATATATATATATATATATATATATATTATATATAGATATATATATATATATATATATAATTATATAAATATATATATATATATATATATATATATATATATATATATATATATATATATATATATATATATATATATATATATATATATATATATATATATATATATATATATATATATATATATATATATATATATACAGTGGCGTAGATAGGGGGGATCAAGGGGATCAATCCCCCCCCATGAGCCTACGAAAATTATAATAGAATTGAATAAAAGTCTTCGTATCTACGTATTTAAGTATACATGAAATGTATTAAGCACTAGCACTTCTTCTGGTATTATGTATGTGCGATTATATGAAAATCATCTAGATATGTTTTCGTGACGACTGTGCAATTGTGTGTGCAATATCTACTTATAATTTCAACATTATAATTAGGTTATCAAGAAATTCAATCGTTTTTCTAATTTTGGGTGAAGTAACTAGTAGTTTTGAGCATATTCTATTCAATGTTCAATTAGTGAGTTTAATCGGTCACTTTGAGCAAAAAACGTGTTTAAAAAAGTTCAAATGGGTCTAGTAGAAAATTTTTATTTCAAAAGGAAGAAGTCAACCAAAATCACCTCTCTTCATAAATTGTATACTGTACTTACTATTAAACAAAACTGCTCGAGCTTTTGTTTAATGGTGTAGTATTATATCTAAAACACGAGCAGTTTTGTTTAATAGTATAGGTAGTATAAAATTTGGAAAGAAAAGAAGTGCGAAGAGGTTTTGATTGACTTCTTCCTTGGTAAATTTTCCATGTCACACAAGTTTTTTGTTCCTAGTGACTGATTGAATTTTTGTTTACATAGAATATTTTCAATCAATATTTAATATTTCGAATATTTTTTGAGGTAGAGTAGGTATCAAAATATGAGTAACTTTTGGCTTTGACAATTTAGTTACTCCATAACATTTTGAAGTAAATAAAAATTTTGTGTGATAGCGTTCAATCCATTTCTGGACTCAACAAGTGCTTCTTTTGTTCAATTTTGATAATGAGTCTCGGAAAAATATGAACAAGGTGTCATTCGATTCGAAAGAGCATGAAGATATTTTCTGAAAAAATTTAAGTTCCGTTCTTGAAAATTGTAAAAGTTATAATCAATTTACTGAAAGAAAAAATTATGTCAAAAACTAATTGATATTTTTGATATCTGAATACATATACAAAAAGAGGAAATTTTCTAAAAGAAAGTCTCCCGGAACTGTAGGATTAATATTTATATATTCTCAGAGTAAAAATACGGCCGACAACGGGTAGTCTGCCTTGCGAAAGTAGCTCCGCTCCCATTTGGGACACTTTAACAATAAACATTGTTCAACTATATTAAATATTAAATAAAGGCATGAGAAATTTCAGGTTTTTACTGGATAGGTAAATGAACAATAATCCAGTGACAAAACATTTTTATCGCGATTTTTCAATTGGTTATGTAATAGTTTGTTGCTGCTTGTACAAGAACATTGCAAGTATAATAACTGTTAAACTATAGACCTGATACTTTTTTCCTTTCTTGGAGCTAGTTTCAAAAAAATGCAGAATAGATTCCTGTTAAAAAAAATTAAATTTTTCAGTTTTTCATCAACAATTTACGCACTTTAATTAATCATAACTTTCTTTTCTTGATTCTCTTATAAACAACGCATTTGTTTATAACAATTTTTTAAACAATAGGAGATGAATATTGAAAAAACCATTTCCATGTAGCTTCCGATAATAAAAAACGGATCATTAAAATTATAAAAAAAAATTAATTTTGATTTTGCAAAACTATACCTACGTAAATTGTCAATAAATAACTGAAAAACTGAAATTTTTCCAATGGGGATTTACTCTGAAGCCTTATAATTATAGCTCCAAGAATGAAAAATAATTTCAGATATAGTGAACAGTTATCACACTTACAATTTTCATGTTCAAGTACCAAAAATTTGTTAATTAACTATTGCATAACTAATTCAAAAATCGCTATTATCGCTGGATTATTGCTCGTTCACCGATTTAGTAACTGTCTCAATTTTTCATTCCTTAGTTTTCATATTTAATATGGAAAAATAATTGTTGAGTGTCCTAAATGGGCGTGACTTGCCCAAACCAAATTACCCGTTTTCGGCCATATTTTTACCTATCTGAGAAAATTATGAATATTGATCCTACAGTTCCAGTAGTTGGGTCTTTTTTTTGGGAAATTTTCTCTTCTTTTCGAATCTTTCTTCAGATTTCAAGAATCTCAATTAATTTTTGACATATTGGCAAAGAACCAAACCCCTTTTTTTTCAGTATATTGTTTACTTTCACAATTTTCGCGAGCGAATTTTTATTTTTCTCAAAAAACGTCTGTATGCTATTCCGAATCGAGTGACACCTTGCTCATATTTTTCCGAGACTGCTGAAAAAAGTTGAACAAAAAATTAGAAAGGTTTTCGATGTTTTTCAAGCATGATTTATACGAAATTGATAAATTCATCAAAACTGATGAGTTTTATCAAAAATTTCTTACTGCCACACCTGCTGTTCTCGTAACTTGAAAGTTTTGAAGAAATATTTAATTCGTAAAGGCGATATTAAGCCTAAAAATTCAATAATAGAGCTTGATGCCTAGAAATTTTGTTTTCGAATATCAATATGTTGTTCAGAAAGAATATTAGCTATGCTGCCGGTATCGACGTTTGAAGCGAATAGAAACGATTCAAAGGAGCACGATAAAAGAAGTGGACTTTTAATGACCCTTCTGAATATATAAAATTCATTGCAAATTAAAAACTCGTGTTTGTCTAATTTTTTGTTTTTGAAAGGTTTGGCTGCTCTGGCAATTCAACGTGACATTGGAATCACAGCTGACGAAGTCATGAATGTCGAAAAACGCCGAAAACTAGATTTTTTTTTCTAATTTTCCCAAGAATATGTTCAATGATTTATATATCCAATTCAATATAATTCAATTTTTCACTAATTCTTGATAAAATTTTTCCAATTCAAATAATTTGAATTTTTTGCAATTTAATTCAATTTTTCTGCTTATTTTGTACTATCTACATAAAAGATTATTCTTATCAATAAGAATAGAACTTTAGGAGAAAAACTTATGAAATTTTGCACTAAGTCATATCCCCCCCCATCGCAAAAGGCTATCTAGGCCACTGTATATATATATATATATATATATATATATATATATATATATATTTATATATATATATATATATATATATATATATATATATATATATATATATATATATATATATATATATATATATATATATATATATATATATATCTATATATATATATATATAAATATATATATAGTATATATATATATATATATATATATATATATATATATATATATATATATATATATATATATATATATATATATATATATATATATATATATATATATATATATATATATATATATATATATATATATATATTCAAGCGAGTGTAGATCTACTTCGAAATGCATTAAAATTTTTATGTACTTAATCTTGCTGAAACTATTTTCTTATTTTATATGTAATGATGTGTCTCATTCGTGTTTAAACAAGAGTAGAAACAATATAAAACAAATCATTGTTACAAATTGTGATTTATTCTTACATCAGTATAATCATTTTACTTCTTCTCACAGTCTAGGATTTACTGATTTTTAAGTACAATGTGATGTGTTGAAACGATCTTTTTTATGCGTTATTTCAGAATGTTGGATTTCAAACTGTAACTGTAAGTCAAATTCCTGAACCATTTTTCGATGACACCTCGCGCACCCCACCAGTGTCTGCGTTGGCGGACCCCCGGAGGTTCGTGGACCACTTGTTGGGAACAGATATTCCAGAAGCATCCAACGGACTACGGCACACGAAAATTGACACACAAAATTCAATATCGATAATTCAGTTAAAAATTATGAGAGCTACCTCAATTTCGTTCGAATCGTTACTATCAGCATCTTCATTCCGCTTTATTCTCGCCCGTTTCAATCGAATTTCCTCGAAAATAATAGACGGTTACAAGTGTTACAGCATGTCGAAAGTCAACAGTCAGGTGAGATAGTAATTTTAATATTCTATTCAGACCATTTAAACCTAGAATTTCGTTAAATTTTTGATGTCTGATATATAAAAATATATAAATACATTTATACATATATATATATATATATATATATATATATATATGTATATATATATATATATGTATATATATTTATATATATATATATATATATATATATATATATATATAATATATATATATATATATATATATATATATATATATATATATATATATATATATATATATATATATGTATATATATATATATTATATATATATATATTATATATATATATATATAATATATATATATATATATAATATATATATATATATATATATATATATATATATATATATATATATTATATATACATATATATCCATAAATATATACATATAAATATATATATATATATATATATATATATATATATATATATATATATATATATAAATAAATATATATTAGTGTAAAACTCCGATCTTTGGTAAATCCTAAGATTTTCCAGTAAAACTCAAGATTTACTAACTCTTAATGATAAAAGTCCGACTTGCTCTATGATCATTGTCCATTTCGAACTTTTACTACTATTCAGTCGGTAAATCCTAGGTTTCATCTTAAAGACTCGATAAATGTTAGAAAGTAGAGTTGTCCAAACGTTTCGGGCATATAGTCTGTTATTATCGTCATTTTGCAGTCCACCGCTACTCGTGTAACCTCCCATCGTAGCCTCATTCAATCCCTTGATACGTTTGTAAGTACTTGCACTTTAATTCGACTTCTGTTTGAAATTAATCCAGGCTATAAAGAATAGAGCATATGACGAGGGAATTAAATTTGCAAAAACAAATATCTGATGATTACTATGTCATTTTATTGAGTGATATAAAGATTCAAAGATCGATAACGCCACTTAATCTCAAGAAGATCTTGTAACAATGAAGCAAACACCGAAAAGAATATGATCTGTTCTGTCGATGAGGAACAAAGCAAAGTTGAATTTGGAAAGACAAGCTGAAAAAATTAAAACCACTCCGGCTGATAAATATCCGAATGTGAAAATTGGCCAAAACGTAAGACTGAAAGTTCCTAACATTGACAGAGCTAAAACTGACCAGAAATGCATTATTGCAGTTGTGGTTGGTAGAAGTGACAACAAGTTTCACCAACTGGGTACCAAATTTGGAATATTGAAGCAGCTTTATACACAGAATCATTTTACCTCATGCTCTGATGACTTTATAAAGACAAAAGAGGTTGTCAAAGATATAAAAGTGAGTCTTCGAGAAATTGTAATTTGTTCATTGAAAATAACAAATAATATGATAAATACTGATTCGCTCAGCTGAGCAAACGTAATCATTCTGTTTGTGATGAATGTTTTTGTTACTTATTTTTTACTATACCAAAAGTATTTTGTAATAAATGATGAAAACCTGTGTAAGGTTTTGACTGATATGTAAATAAAGTAAATGATTGCATTGTTTAATCCAAAAAAATCCAACACATACCAACCGTCCTAGGTAAAACCTAGCATTACCAAATTTCTGATAGTACAAGCCCAAAACATTTTCCTTTTTTAAAAAATCCTGACATTTACCAACACACGTTGGTAAATCCTAGGTTTAACAGGTAAAACGTAGCTTTTACCAAACTTCTTGGTTTTACAGTAATATATATAGATATATATATATATATATATATATATATATATATATATATATATATATATATATATATATATATATATATATATATATATATATATATATATATATATATATATATATATATATATATATATATATATATATATATATATATATATATATCAGGGGCGGCTATGGAGGCTACGCCGCCTCCTCAATAATATTCCGTGTATCACTACTATATTATATTGAATAGTCAGCATTCAGCATATTCATATTAATCAAAATCATATTATTTTATGCACCTACCTTCCTTTCAACCTACATTATATAATATAATTTATTGATTACGATAGGAGGTATTTACATTTACTGCTTACTGCATTTCATTCATTTCAAGATTTCATAACAACAGTGGCAATATTGCAGAGGTTTAATAAGGTATAGACGCGTTCATTATTCCATATGCCATGCCAGAGAGAAAAGGAAACGCTGCGAAAGAATATACCTTATTCACTTCATTGAAATAGAAAACAGGGGTAAAAGCAACACCAATTGAAGCTAGCTGCTCGGTTCAAAAATGATACATTAATTATCAATGTCGACCAATCACAACTATAGACTTTCGGGTAAAATCGAGTGAATTCGTTGGAAAGCATCAATCGTAGTCACTACTCGCTAGTGGAAGAAAACAGTTTGTTTATTTTGCTCGCGTATTGTTTTTAAAATGAGTTCGGCTACTGAAGTTAATTTCAAAAATTTCAATGATGACAATACAATACAAACAATATTTGTTATCCCATAACTTTAGTGCACTTATGACGATAAAGTTTCAATGAAAACATTGCGACTTACCCCGCAATTAAACAATTTGGTGCAGCGTAACCAACAACAGAATCGCGATATTAATATCAGAAGTTATGAGAGACATCTTTGGCTAACCGGATCACAGGTAAAAAATAAATTATTTTGTTGGCAGTGTTTACTTTTTAGTAGGAAAAATGTCTCTGTTTGGCATTAGCATCTATGCAGGAATCATAAAAAATAGATGTCTATACCAAAGAATTTATTCAAATTTTTTTGTTCAGGTCTAAATATATATTTTATTATTTTATTTTGCTGTTATTTTATTGAGTTTTGTTTGACTTTTATGACAAGAATTTTATTTTAACCTATTTTTGGGAGGGGCCTTTTTTATTTCTGGCAAAAAAAACTCTCACCTCCACGTTGGTTCTTGCTGGACAACAATTGATTAATTCCTCGAATAGGTACCTATTTTGTGAAAAAAAAATTTGATGAATAGATGAATTGATTAATTGGCTGAGAATAGTTTTTGTGAATATTGTAAATAGGAGTTGTAGGTCTCAATGTAGACACTCGAAATTGAAAACAATTTTTTTCCCAAAGAAATTAATATTTTAGG
>JARQZK010002940.1:265000-300000 GCA_030704885.1 Cynegetis impunctata | reverse complement strand
TATATATATATATATATATATATATATATATATATATATATATATATATAATAATATATATTTACCAAAGATACATGTCATAACATAGATATTACATACCGCTATTCTATATATTTCATACACATTTTTATTGCACCTAAGTAATTCAATACTTGTATGTGCTTACAGTCTAAAATAAAATTAAAGCAAATAACATGCAGGATGAAAAAAAAATAAATGAATTATAAGAGAACTGAAAAATGAAAAAAAAAAAGAGAAGAGAAATGTGAAGACAAGAAAAGAAAATCTCATCATAACCAACGCTCGATGCGCGCATCGCGGGTGCAAACGAGCTCGTACGTGCAACATTTCAGGCATGCTTCCATACTAATCCAACAAATTGACAAATTTTGAGTAATTGTCATTAATATACTCTCTGCAGGCAACACCAAATTTTTTTATGTGATTTTTTTGTCTTATCTCCAGTGGTATAATATTATAAAATTTAGGTCCCAGGTAGGTAATGAATCGTTTGTTTATATTCTTACGGTTATTAGGTACTTGTATATGCATATTTGTGATACTTCGTGTATTATACTTATTATCAACAAACATTTTTAAGTTGCCTCTTTTAAAAATATGCATACAAACATTCAAAATGTATAGAGAACGAATATTGAAAACTTCCTTTGTGTACAGAAGTTTAGTGGGATAGTCTCGTTTTTAGTTGTAAATAATTTTCAACATATAGTTCTGTACCACGTTCAGTTTCTTAAGTGTTCTGGTATAAAGACCACCCCAAACCAGTATGCCATACCTCAATAGTGATTCCACGAGTGCCTTGTAAATAGATATTAATATATTTCTTTTCAATATTTCTCTGAGATTATAAAATTTGAATACAAGTTTTCTTACTCTATTTGTCAAGTACTCAACATGATTTCCCCACCGGATGTGTTGATCGATTATCACGCCCAAATACTTGATCTCATCAACCTCTGCAATTTCTTCCTGCAGGTTATCTACTTTAATTGTTCTATAGTTTGGACGATTACGGTTGGATATTGAGAAAGACATGTACTTAGTTTTCGTCACATTTAGAGTTAGCTGATATTGGTCTAGCCAGTTTTTTATTACTCTCATTCCATCAATAACCTGTTTCCTTACATCATTCCAAGTTGCCCCACTAAACAGTGCAACTGTATCATCAGCATAAGAAATGAGCTGAGCATTAATATCAAGCTTCAATAACGAGTTTATATAAACGATGAACAGGATTGGACCTAGCACCGTACCCTGTGGAACCCCCACCTCCACAAGTTTCGGATCACTGAGGATATTCCCAACCTTGACGTACTGATACCGATCAGCAAGATAGTTCGTGAAGATGTCCAGCACAATGCCACGAACTCCGCAATGAGAGAGCACCTCAAGAAGTGTTTCATGGTGCACTGTATCGAATGCCTTTGCCAAATCTAGAAATACTCCAATACATTTTTGACCATTATCTAAATTTTTTGTTATTTCTTTAGTAACTTCATACAATGCATCACAGGTACCCACGCCCTCCAGAAAACCAAATTGGCTCCAATGTAGCACATCGTTTCGTTTCAGGAATTCAACAAGTCGTTCTTTCAGACATTTTTCAAAGATCTTTGAAAAGTTATTTATTACACTAATGGGTCTATAATTAGATATTGAGGTTTTACTCCCATTTTTATGTATCGGGGTTATGATAGAGATCTTAAAATCACGAGGTACGATGCCAGTGCTAAAGATAAGGTTGCCAGTGCTAAAGATAAGGTTGTTATATATAGGTATATATATAAACTTGAGTTTCTCTGTTCTGAAACCTAAGGCCTAATACTATTCATGATAAAAGATAATATAATAAGTAAGTATAACGTTTCATATTGAAATTCATGACTTTGTCAAAGCTTTTGTAAAATACAAATAAATTTAGCAATTATGAAATTTGGTAAACTTGAGCAGTCCAAAAACAGTTTTAAGGAAATCATGAATTCGTTACGAAACATGAACTGACTTTTCTAATGAAATTGGTTCATATATATATATATATATATATATATATATATATATATATATATATATATATATATATATATATATATATATATATATATATATATATATATATATATATATATATATATATATATATATATATATATATATATATATATGTTGGGGAAAATTCAATTATATTTAATTGAAGTGGTTCAACCGTATGAAATGATCGAGTATAATGTAATTTAAACTAAGGATGCTGTGGACTGTAATTTTTGATCTTTATAATATAGGCGGATCCCAACACAGTACGAAAAAAAAGGATAACTGAAACAAAATAACAGAACAATCTCTCACCTTCAAGGAGAACTTGTAGATGAAATGGATCCTGTGGTTTTACTCACGCGTCCAGAACAAATTGATTGAGCTCAACAATCGAACCAGAGGTGGTAGATCCTAGTATGAACTTGCTGTGACTGTCAGTTATAACGTTACACTTATCCTCTGAATTTCACACACTTTACAACAGTGGATGCGAAATCTTGCCAACGAAATGAAATGTCTTATTCAAAATGAAATAGAAGGAAATGAAAATAATGTTCTGAATGGATGCAGTTTTGTTTACCGAACGAAATGTTATTTTCACTGAAAATACCGGATTGGCTGAATCGCGGTATAATTATATTTGGTAACTATTGGATGCAAAGAAAGGTAGCTAATTTTACGACACTTACAGCCGAAGTTCGCTTCTTGACTTTCAAATACGTATTGAACTCTTTATTATAGAGAGGGGTAAGCGGAGACGACAAATTTCACAGCTGGACGTTTTCAGGCAGCAATATGCATTAAATATAACATGTGGACAATTAACGAAATGAATATTGAAAGAATACAAAATAAAATTAATAGTTTGGAAAAACGTTCACTTGGCGTGAACATAACCGCCCACCTAAAATTAAGTTAATTTTAATAGAGAATTTGAAAAAAAAAAAAAAAATAAATAAATAAATAAAATAAGTATCATATTACCAAGAAGAAAAATACTATAAATATATACATAATAACCATAAATTAAATGTTGAGAGGTATCAACTTGGTCAGGGCTCTCGTATATAGACCTGTTGCTGTTTTCACCGACGCAACCCGAGCGACACCATCGGGCCCCGGAAACAAATCAACAATTCTCCCCATAGGCCAAGTAGCCGGTGCTGTATTTACACCTTTTATGAAGACTAAATCTCCGATGGAAGGGCATGGGATTTCAGTCTGCCATTTATTGCGTTGAATGATCGTGTGAAGGTATTCATTTGACCATTTTTTCCAAAAATATTGAAACAATTTTTGGTGGTTTTCCCATCGTTTGAGCGGTGTTTTTGATTCGCAATAGTTATATTCGGGTATAGATAGTAGAGGCGAACCTATCAGAAAATGTCCGGGGGTGAGAAAATCCACAGATTCAGAAGGATCTGAGGACAATGGGCACATTGGACGACTGTTCAATACCGCTTCAACTCGAGCAAAAATGGTTGCAAGTTCCTCAAAGGAACAAGAGGTACAACCTAAGACTTTATTAAGCAAGCGTTTGGCCGATTTCACACCGGCTTCCCATATTCCACCAAAATGTGGGAAATATGGTGGAATGAATCTCCACTTGATGGATTTGTTTGACAGGTTATCGCATATGTCAACATTGCTTCTCTTCAAAAAATGAGAAACTTC
The DNA here is from genome assembly GCA_030704885.1 of Cynegetis impunctata. Classification (NCBI taxonomy): domain Eukaryota; kingdom Metazoa; phylum Arthropoda; class Insecta; order Coleoptera; family Coccinellidae; genus Cynegetis; species Cynegetis impunctata. The sequence goes on along the minus strand of JARQZK010002940.1, from coordinate 296,274 downwards.
ATCAAAATACCGCGAAGTTCCGACGAAGTTACGACCATTGTCAGACCAAATTTCTTGCGGTAGACCTCTCCTAGCAACGAATCGATCCAACGTTGCTATAAAAGCCTCAACGGTAAGAGAAGAGACCAGTTCTAAATGGACCAGTTCTAAATGGACTGTTGGTGGCGAGACATACGAAGAGAGCAAGGTATGCCTTCAAAGTCGTCGGTTTCCGAGCATTATTAGAACGGTATGAGAAGGGACCCGCGAAGTCAACACCCACTTTGCTAAATGCACGTGAAACATTCACTCTTGACGAGGGTAAAGGGGCCATCAAAGGCTGCAATGTCATACCTCTAAATCTGGTACAGCCAATACAACCCCTAATACACGTCCTTACTAAACTTCTCAGGGATAATATCCAAAAATTTTGGCGAATTAAGCTCATGGTTGTATTGGGACCAGAATGAAGTGCAATCAAATGATAATGGAGACAAATTAAACGCGATAAAGCCGATTTCTTTGGAAGCAAAATTGGATGCTTAGCATCCTGAGGCAATGATGAAAACTGCAATCTTCCGCCCACCCTGATCAATCCCTTAAAATCAATATAAGGATTCAAGGTCCTTAAAGACTTACCGACAGATTTTTTTCGCAGTAAATTTTCACGCAGGTCATAAAAGTGCTGCTGTTGAGTAAGCAACAAAATGGAATGGAGAGCACTTTTCAATTCATCTGGAGAAATAGGACCAGACAATCGCGAGTGTGAACTCAAATGGGAGCGACAATTGAAAATGAATCTGTGAATATAAGCAAATACTCGCTTTACCTTGTTTAGGCTTGAAAAATTTTTCTATTAGAAATGATAATGGATTTGCAGGAGGGGGTTCTACAGTTGAGACATTAAGAATAGTTTTCAGTTCAGGTAAACAGTGTTTGTTCTCACGGAGATCAGAAAACGGAGCTGGCCAAAGGGAACTTGCCTTCGTTAGTAATGCTGGGCCATGCATCCAAAATTCATGTGTTTCAGGAGTTACAAATTGTTGAGGTGTCAGCCCTCGGGATGGCAAGTCAGCAGGATTTGACTCTGTCGGTTATATGATACCAGGAACCATTTGGAAAGCAATCGTTTATTGCGACTACACGATTTGCGAAGAATGTATTAAGCTGGTGTGGGGGCGTAGCTATCCATGAGAGAACAATTTGGGAATCAGAAAATAATCGTACTTCGGAAACTGCAACAGGAAATCTATTTTTCAGTATAAGTTTGATCAGTTTGGCCAGTAGAACCGCCGCAGAAAGTTCTAAGCGAGGAACGGACATGGTCTTGAGGGGAGCTACCTTAGTCTTAGCAGCCCATAAGTGAGATGAGATGTCACCGTTAAAAGAGACCGAGAGATAAACAATAGCTGCGTAAGCTTTTTCCGATGCATCGCAAAACCCTGCCAGTATGATGTAACACCCTGGTGTAGAAACTATACAGCGAGGAATAGATATATTCGAAAGTAATTGAACTTTATCAATTATCCTCGACCAGTCGTTAGCAGAAGAAGTTGGCAAAGATTCATCCCAACCTAGTTTTTCCATCCATAATTTTTGCATCAAGACTTTCATAGAAACTACTATTGGAGCCAAAAATCCAACAGGATCGAAGATACGAGCGATGTAAGAGAGAACAGATCTCTTGGTTGGCGTTTCATTGAATTCACCTACATTGAACCCGAATGAATCAGTCCTAGGAATCCAATTCAATCCCAAGATCTTAATTCCCATGGAATCATCGTCAAAATCTAATTGCGATTCAATGTGATTTGAAGGTAATCCATTCAAAATGTCAGGACAGTTACTTGACCACTTTTTCAAGGGAAAGCCACCCTTCTTCAGTAATTCCTGAAGTTCATTGCGCAATTCAATTGCTTGTTGAATATCGAACGCACCTGTAATAATATCATCGACATATATGTCGTTAAGAACGACTTGAGATGCTTTCGGATAGATACTACCCTCATCGAATACTAATTGATTCAATACTCGAATAGCCAAAAAGGCCGAAGGTTTCAAACCATAAGTAACGGTATTGAGCTCGAATTCTGTTACGGGTTCATCCGGAGATGAACGCCAGTATATGTGCTGATACTTACGATCACTAGGGCATAAAAGAATCTGTCTATACATCTTTTCGATGTCGGAGCAAATAGCTATTGGATACATTCTAAAGCCGAGTAAAATAATTCTTATATCCTTTTGCATCTTAGGGCCACTCAGAAGTCTATCATTTAGTGATTGACCAGATAAGTCTGAATCAGATGCGTTGAACACAACTCGAAATTTGGTCGATGAGCTGGATTCTTTCCGCACAACATGATGTGGAATAACGTATTTGTTGAAACTAGAGGTAGGTGACATGTGATTTAATTCTAAATATTCCACCATGAATTTTTTATAGGAATCAAAGGCTTCCCGATTTCTTAACAATCGTCTTTCCAATGACAGAAATGCCTTGACAGATCTATTTGAATTGTGCAAAAGATCAGGGGTTGGATTCTCAACATTGAAGGGCAAGGAAACGATGTAACGACCGCTTTCGTCACGATAATGAGTGGATAAAAAATGTTTATCTGCATAATCATCTACAGGGTTCAGAATAATGGCATCTGAAACTTCTTCTAATGACCAAAATTTATTAATTTGATCATTGAGATCAGATTGCGCGAGTAGAACCGATTTGGTCGTAGAAAAGGAGTCATTGACGGTACCAATGATGGTCCAACCAAAAAATGTATTCACGGCAGTAGGATATCCCGATGAGGCCATACGACCATCACGATCGAATACGAAAGAATAAGTATCTGCTCCCAATAGCATATCTATGGGTTGTGAAATGTTAAAACTTTCGTCAGCCAAATTCAAATGCTCAAATTGCTTGCGTAATTTGTGAGACAAGGGGGCAGAAGGTAAATTATTAGTTATATGTGGCAAAACTATGGCTTGCAGTTGAAAAGAATCCGATCTTGATCTAGGGTATAATCTACAGTTAACCAAGCCAACCGGGCTAACAATCGTGTGACCTATGCCGGAAATTGAAACATTGACGGGATCAATCTTTAAACCTAACCTCTTAACCAGGTCAGTACCTATAGCTGAAATCTGAGATCCCGGATCAAGCACAGCTCTAACGGAAATCAACGAATTATCAGCTGCTCGTATTCTTGCTTCAATGGTACCCAGGAGAACTTGACTAATGGAGTTGAATTTTTTATTAATATGGTAGGAATTTAATTTAGTAGAGTCGATATCTTCCTGGTTATCGGGAGTACTATTTGAATTATTGAAACTAATACGTTTTTCGGAAACAGATCCGCTATCGCGAGTATTATTGTTTTCTGGATGAAGACTCGTGTGATGATGATTTGATTTACATATTTTGCATGAATTCTTCGACGAACAGTCATTGAAATTATGAAGACCAAGGCAATTAAAACATCGTTTGGAATTTTTCAAAAACTCGAATTTCGCTTGCCTTTGACATGCCTATATACGAGGGACATGCAAATAGCGGGTGAAGGCCACTGCATTTCGGACAACGAAACTTCCTGATTTTAGTTGAGACACCCTGTATATGATTTTGGGATGCGGATGCAGAATTAGCGAGCAACATGTACTGTTTTTTATTTTTAGTATTATTCAACGACCGAAATGAATCTGATTTGGTTATAGACCTGGATGTGTTTTGTTCACAAAACTCTTGTGCTTTAAGTTGTTTCGTTATAAAATCGATTAAAGTATTATATTCAGGTATTTCGGATGAATTTAAATGATTTTCAAACGCCTTTCTTGTATAAGGATCAACGTTACGTAACGCCAATGAAAATAATAAGAAATCTGCTAAATTTCTGATATTTAAAGCCTTAATTGCGTTAACAGCGATTTGATGACAATTTAAAAATTCTTTGAGATTAAATACCGAATTATTGGTTGCGGCCTTAAAATGGAAAATATTGTTCAAGTACATAGTTGCTAACATCCTAGGATTTTGGAAACGAGATTTCAAAGCTTCATAAGCTAACATATAATTTTCATTTGATAATTGCAGCCCTGCTATGACAGCGAGAGCATCATTCCGTAAATAAGATTTCAAAAGTTGAAACTTTTGAATAGGTGCTAAGTTATTATTTTCATGAACCAATGAATTGAATAATTGAAAAAATTCAGGCCATTCGGCGCTTTCGCCAGCAAAGGTCTGAATGTTTATTTTCGGAAGCAATAAGGGTGAGTCAACTGTGGAATTTGACCTTTCTGGATTGGTCGCAGGTAACAAAGGTGTTTCTTGTCGTTTCAAAAATAAAAATAAACCTCTTATGCGTGTTACAATTTCTGTAAACGACAACTCTGACTTAGCCGTATCTACGCGCTCTTCCGCAGGTAATGAACAATTTAGTTCCATTATTTCCTCTTGTAAATTTTGAAATTTAGATTCATATTCAGTAATCTTTTCTTGGTATACTTGTAACTCGAATAATTTTGAAACATTGTAATCTTTCACTTTATTCCAAATTCCGGTAACGATAGAGAATACATTAGCTCTCTTATCGATCAATTTGTCCAACATATTGTTGCCTGTATCCGTTCTTGGCATTGTTACGAAAAAAATTGATGTTAATGAGAAAGCAAAACAAACTAAGTATAACGATATTAATTGTATTGAAACAGATGTGAAGGAATATAATGAAAATCTACCAGCTGTGATAGATGTTGCCGGGTTGTGATTAATAACTTGAAAGACTTGAAATTTTAAGGAAATAATTGTTACCCAATCTGAAATATAACCGAATTTAATTTAAAATTTGTATTTTTGAGTGAACTTGAATAATTTGCTCTATTAATACGGCACGAAGGATCAAAACGTGTTGGGGAAAATTCAATTATATTTAATTGAAGTGGTTCAACCGTATGAAATGATCGAGTATAATGTAATTTAAACTAAGGATGCTGTGGACTGTAATTTTTGATCTTTATAATATAGGCGGATCCCAACACAGTACGAAAAAAAAAGGATAAATGAAACAAAATAACAGAACAATCTCTTACCTTCAAGGAGAACTTGTAGATGAAATGGATCCTGTGGTTTTACTCACGCGTCCAGAACAAATTGATTGAGCTCAACAATCGAACCAGAGGTGGTAGATCCTAGTATGAACTTGCTGTGACTGTCAGTTATAACGTTACACTTATCCTCTGAATTTCACACACTTTACAACAGTGGATGCGAAATCTTGCCAACGAAATGAAATGTCTTATTCAAAATGAAATAGAAGGAAATGAAAATAATGTTCTGAATGGATGCAGTTTTGTTTACCGAACGAAATGTTATTTTCACTGAAAATACCGGATTGGCTGAATCGCGGTATAATTATATTTGGTAACTATTGGATGCAAAGAAAGGTAGCTAATTTTACGACACTTACAGCCGAAGTTCGCTTCTTGACTTTCAAATACGTATTGAACTCTTTATGATAGAGAGGGGTAAGCGGAGACGACAAATTTCACAGCTGGACGTTTTCAGGCAGCAATATGCATTAAATATAACATGTGGACAATTAACGAAATGAATATTGAAAGAATACAAAATAAAATTAATAGTTTGGAAAAACGTTCACTTGGCGTGAACAATATATATAATATATATATATATATATATATATATATATATATAGATAATATATATAATATATATAAATATATATATATATTATATATATATATATATATATATATATATATATATATATATATATATATATATATATATATATATATATATATATACCTATCTATATTATTCATTTGTGCAGATGCAGCTGGTATAAAAATAATAATACGTTGAAAAATTTATTATTAATCAAATCGACTGGGGTAATTTCTTGAGACTCGACAACATAGATATTCCATTCATACTTATAGGTAGAATATTAGAAAATTCGACTTACCTGTCACACACGATCGGTCAATATATATATATATATATATATATATATATATATAATATATATTATATATATATATTATAGATATATATATATATATATATATATATATATATATATATATATATATATATATATATATATAGATATATATATATATATATATATATATATATATATATATAAATATTCATATATATATATATATATATATATATATATATATATAATATAAATATTTATACATATATATATATATATATATATATATATTATATATATAATATACTATATATATATATATGCTCAATCGATTAAAAAGTAGTAAAGCATTAAAATATGTTCATCTTTCACAGAAAATTTTTTTTTCTTCTAATATTTTGTTCACTATACATGATTGGGATTGAAAAGATAACATCGGAGTTCATATATGCTTTTGGAAAGAACCACTTCACTAAAGAAGTTGATTTATAATTTTTAACGCAAGGAACGTCGTGTTTGATCAATCAATTGAACCATTGAAGAGGAGAGTGAGAAGCAAGACTACATAAATTGATTATTCTACACAAATAACATGTTCATTATTTGAAAAATGAAAATTTCAAAAACAATTATTGAAACTGAGGGAAATGCTATAGAAATAACATAGAAGTATTCATGACGTGAAGCTATTAGAAGAATTTATACTTCAAAATTATATATTCATTGAAAATAGGTTCATAATTCAATTACTGGTGAAAGATAAATGTTGTGATGTAATGAAATACATGTATTCATTCTCTATTCCTCCAGAGAGCATATCATCTTATGTGTGTTACTTGTGTTCTTCTCCCTTTCAGGAGGGAGATCAAATGGCAGCTTTATGTACAAAGTAACTATGTATATATATACATCGTTGAATACAGGACAACAAAAAATATGAAATATCTTTGCTCAGTAATTCTGAATCGGAATATCTTACTAAGCTCCAAGAATCGTAGGTTTGATACAAACAAGAGTATTCTCCAACTGTCAGATTGTTGAATTCATTAATTTTTTCCATGTTATTCATTTTGAAATTGTTCAATTCTGTTAAATTAATTTCTCATGTTTGAGTGAACTTATCGAATGAAAAATACTTTATAAAATACTAATTAATTATGTTATTTTAAAAAAAGTATGGAAAATTTGTGAATTTCTTTTTCTTTTTTACATTCTGAAATGAGATTTATATTAAATTAAAATTCCCAACGAATATTAAAATTAATTTAAGTATATCAAGTATAATATCACCTTTCAAAATAACTATTCTTTTAAAGATATCAATATTAATGAATATTATTCATAGCCGATTGAAAATTATTTATCATAGTTTGAGCTTTCAACATTCAAAAACAAGCATCCACACAGTCGAACATAGTACGATCTTAGTAGGAGAATTTGATAACATGTTACACAAACACTTGTTGTTGATGGCTAATAGAGAACGTAATCACAGATCCACTCTTAAATCGTGATAATAGCTTTATATGATATAAGGGGAACTAATTATTTTAATTATTTAAACAATATAGACTCCATTTATATAAAAAAATAAGTTTTTGCACGGTTTTCTTTGAAAACAAATAAGGAAAACGACGAAATCAACGATATACGATACTTTTAAACAATGTGAAACGGATCCATCCGTGGCCTTTCAGCCCTCTGTGAGCCTTAGCCTCCCTCTTTCTCAGTCTCGTTTAGCATTTTTAAACGGATGTTAAAGTTGTGATGATGTTGATGATGATTTTTTAAATACTTAAAAAAGACCTTTCGAAATATGAAAATCTTTTCAGTGCGAAAAGTAAAGCTTTTTTCACAGTTGTGCGTTGAAGTGACACTTTTCACACTAAAATGGGCGTGAAAAATGTCTTTTTTCACACGCTCGTAGAAAAAGTCTTTTTCAGGAGCCTATATTTGTACCCATACTGTTTATGTTTAATGTAACTAAATTAAAATCTATGTTAGGCTCTTATTATCACTACATGTACGTGAAACAAAAATAAGTACAACTGGCAACATCAACTAAGCTGCACAGAAAAGTTTATATGACACTGGAAACGTTGAACAATTAATATTGCCGCAATTACATATACTTACTGAAATGTTAATGAAACTTGTTTTGTTAGATATAGAAGTTGAATTAGTTTTACCTCTTAAACTTATATAGCTGCATGGGCATGATTAAACATAACGAATTTCAATAAAGCATTTGGATTTAAATTCAGAAAAGAATTAGAATTTTAAATGACTGTTGAACTTCAATTTTTGAGACAAATTATATTTTCTGTTGTCAAATTATTAATATATTTTGAGAAAACAACTGCCTTCATCATTCTCATGTGAAATCCAAATTGCGATTAGGACTCTTATTATGCAGCATTTCCTCTTCCTGTACACATGATATTATTACACAGAAAAAGGTAACCTTATGTCTTGTTTATGGGTCATTTAAGCAAGCATTAGTATTTGGTATTTATCGATGAAAACAAACAAAAACATAATTTATATATATATATATATATATATATATATATATATATATATATATATATATATATATAAATATATATATATATATATATATATATATATATATATATATATATATATATATATATATATATATATATATATATATATATACAAAAGTCATTCGTCAATACATCTATATTTTGAACCTTAAACAATTCTTCGGCAGGATGATCTGAACAAGAGTCAAAACAAAATGAACATAACAAACCTCAGAACGAACTCTAATTCACCTTTAACTTGAAAAAAAAAATTTCAAGTTAAAGGGGAATTAAAGTTCCCTTTAAGGTTTATCATGTTCATTTTATTGTCTGTTTGAGTCTTGTTCAGATCATCCTGAAGAAGAACCGCTTAAGGTTCGAAATATAGATTGACGAATGATTTTCGTTTATTAATTGCCCTTTTAACTAATTGCTGAGAACCCAAAGAATGTACAATTGATGTTTTGATTACACGGCAACACTCCTCCACTCCTCTCAAGATATATATATATATATATATATATATATATATATATATATATATATATATATATATATATATATATATATATATATATTAGTTGGCTGTTAGTGTCTATATATTGAAGAATCTCATGAAAACTTTATGCTATATTTGAGTTTTTAAAATGAGTAATTAACCGTAAATAATAATGAATTATTAATTTTTTTTCAAGCTTTGTATTATTCGTTTTCTCTCAGATAGAGATATAGATAATGATATCAGTTTTCTCGTTATTCAAGTATGACAGTTTCCCCAAATGAAGAAAGTACCTATTATAAAAATAAAACTTTCAAATGCCAATTTTGAGTAGGTACCTCCTCTGATCTCCCACATTATTTCATGTAACTTCAAAGCCTTCAGATATGAAATATTTGAGTAATGATGGAAAAAACATTTCAATTTTAAAATTTTCGGCAGGTAACGATTGCAATTATAATTCAAGAGTGACAGAACCCTAATGTCTCGAAATGAAATAGTATTAATTAGCTCATGATAAAAAAACGTAACATTACTTTGATTAAATAGCAATACTGATTAGGTTTAATCTGTAAAATTGTGGTTCCAAGTTTCCTCCGATAGTAAAGTAACAGTTAGTATTCCTATTTCATCCGACGAAGACATGGGTTCAAAATTAAGTCCTAAAATGTGATTGTATTTTCCACTGTTTATGAATCAACTAATCACTGAAAATAATCTTCTGAGATTCCTATATAAAAATGCCTAACACTTCATCCGTAAGTGCCTTGTACTTAAAATAATTACTTACCCTTTGCTGAACACTCACAAATTTCGATATTTTTTTTCAAGCACATATCTGAGCATTATGTTCATCTACAAGATTCTGATTCACTTAATCTATTTTTGAATAATGGTGGTGATATAAGTGAGAGAGATGAAAAAGGAAATACCTTGCTACATGTAACAATATTTTACAATAAAAATAATGAAGGCAAAAATGGTGCATTGATCGAAATACTTATCGAACGAGGAGCTGATGTGAATGCAAAGAATATGTTCTGTAAGTAGAAAACCTCATTCCTGCTAAGTTATTATTTAACTCATTAAAGTTCTGTACAATCAAATGCCTCATCTTGGGACAGCATCTGAACTTGGTGCATTTTGTTACTTCTTATGTTGACGGTTGTCACTTGTATGTGACTTTCTAACCGGCTACAGATTGAATATAAAAAAGTTTTTTGTTGTTTCACAGCATAAAGTTTCATTTTATGAATTAAGCTTGTACTCAAAGCAAGTTATTTCAATTTCAGAAATTATTTCCACCAGATATAAAAGGATTATCATGAGTTTCTGCTTATATACACACAAACAAACACACACAAAATAATATATATATATATATATATATATATATATATATATATATATATATATATATATATATATATATATATATATATATATATATATATATCCGAATGAGATGTATATCTTCAATATTGAGGAAGATGTTCTGCTTGAATGAAATGAGATGAGTGAGTATGTGAGTGAGATCATGTGACGTTTCATATTCAGAATAGTGTCTTCATGGACAGTACAGCTACATTTAATAATAATTTGTAAACATCTTTCACAATAATATGATTTTGCTGTTCCAATTTTAATTTTTGCTGACTGAAAAGAAGAATAAAAAAGAGAGTTCAAATTAATCCAATGGAAACCGTTTCTTTTGACGTTTTTTCTAAACTGTTTTTTTTTGTAAATAAATATATAATATTTCAAGTTCAATTTGGGTCTTCTATAATGTAACAAAATGACTAAATTATATCATTCCAAGCTACGGTGAGGTATTCCTCCCTTGGCACAAAGCTGAAAATGTTTTTCAAATATTTTAGAGAATGATAATTTAACAATTGACTGATTTATACAGTACAAAGACTCTTCATGAACAGTATGTTTTCAATTTATCAATTTGATCTCAAATGTCTTGTGTTATGTCATTTCACTGTACTGTATAGTTAAAGAATATAGGTACCTAAATTAATTGATATTTTTGCTGTGTAGTATCTTAGTTTTCGATATGTGGAATTTTATTGAAACTAATTTTGTGAATGGTATGAACATATCTAGCAGGAAGTAAGGAGAAGCGTGCAGTTTATTTTTTTCTGCTAACTTTATAACACTCATTCATATTAGAAATGCTTAAACTATTATAACCATTATGCAAAGGATATCAATGATTGATTTTCTATTATTTACAATTAATTGACATCTATTCTTCATGAATAATAAAAATCGAGTGAATTATTGAGTGAGTTGAAATTATAGAATATCATGTTTAGGTACGACCACCGCAAGCTGAAATTATCAGTACTCATTAGACCATAGAAGCCAAGCATCTCACTGCATAATTGGCGAATCGTTTCAGTGAGTGATAGTGACATCCATCATCTCTAAGATGTCCAGTTACTCATTATTGTGATCTGTGATCTCATAACTCCCCATTCCTAATAAATAGTAACTTTCTCTATGAAAGGAAACTACGTGTTGCGTTCTAGGGTGCAAGTTTGGTCTGGCATAATGTTAACTCCGGTATGCCCCAAGGTTCGATCTTGTCACCGATGTTTTTTTGTAATTGTAAGATTCGCTGACGACAGTTCTCTAATATTAATCGCCATCAACAAGATGTCCACGCATCAACATCTGTCCATGAATGGAAACCTTAAGATCATTTCGATCTCGAAATTTGATGTTTCAGTTACTTTTGATGCCACGAAGATGCAGGAAACCATCGATCCTCAATGACAATCAAATGATAAGCCATCCAATAAGCTCCATCTCTAAGGAATAGACGTTAACTTTAATTGAGCTTTCGAAGATGTCTCTATAATAAGCAAGTAAGGTACACAGAAGCTTAGCTGTTTGGTCGCATTTCGAGATGAAATTCTAGCCAAAGCACTTGCTGCTATATAACGCTTGAGTTTTTCTGGCATTGGAATACTGCTTATATGCTTGGAGATCTGCACCTATTTCAATACAAAAATGGGGAAAGAGGCTGATATAATACCTGTCATTCACAGGTCACATCCATTCCCTCGAGTATAGGAGGAGAATTAGCGAATGATGTCTCTTTTGTAGAAGTTATCACGATAAATGTTCTGCAACTGTTGCCTCATTATTCTATCACGAGCACAGTTAATTCATCTAACGACGGAAACAGATAGTAGATATCAATTTACTGTGAGCACATCTCAACAAACAAAATATCAATCTATCACAAAGCGTTTATGGACCGACCCGGAAACTATATCTACCCTTAAGGTAACAGTCGGTTCTTAGCGACCGCGACTCGAGACTGCGACCTTGGTGACGGTTGTGTTCTATTGCAGTACGATATAACGAATAACTTATTCGCAGCTAGAAAAAAAGTTATTCAGCGCGTATTGCATGATGAAGAAGAAGATGATATCTTCATTAAGTTTCTATATATGCCTTCGGAAAAAAATGTGAAAATTGACTCAATTTTCTCATCGCGAGAAGAAGACGATTCATTTCAAACACTCATAAAACGACATTTGAATTATAAGGAAAACAAGTTCAGAATATAATGTAGGTTAAATCAAAAACAGTTTGATTTTGTACTCAGTTTAATGAATCAAGGCATCAAATGGCACATCAATAATCACAAGCGCTGAAACACTATTAATATCTCGTCCTCGTATGGTGAAAATGCCGTCATTTTGAAGTGCTTCTCGCCTGCGACGGGTGACTGCACTGTCTCCAGTACGACCGGGTCGCGGTCAGCATGCCATTCTCTGATTGGGTCGTTCGACCCAATCGCGGTCGCGGGTCGAAGTCGCGTGTCGCGGTCGCTAAGAACCGAATGCTACCTTTAGAAGTGTATCAATTTTACTACGACTTGTGGTGATTTAAATCCAGCTTAAACCGCCTTACATTGAAATAATCTCGGGGCGCAGAAGAAGCATTAAAATAAATAGCTCTTCCGGCAAGTTTTTCATGAAAAAATTCTTAATACATTTATTAAAACAGAGAAATGCTTCCATAACAGAGAAGATATCATTTTCGGAAATTATATATCAAGAATGGTCTCAAGAACAACAATCAATTAATGTTCTCATAAAGAAGTAATCTCTAGTGTAGATACTTCCGTCTACCACTTGCATACCAAGTATCCATAGGATAAGCGCATTACAAACGCAGTTATATATATCTGAAATGATTCAATCAGGCCAGCGGAAGATCAGAACTTACTGAAACAATATACAATTAAATTGGCGCTTGTCCTCGTATAATTGAGTTGCAGGAATAGCTCTGGGGCGAATATTATCTCGAAATGTGATTGTGTACCTGAAATTGTTTGATAGTAGTGTTCCATCTCAGGAATAATTTCTTCTTCAAACTATATAGTAATTGAGGATAAAGTATAATTTTCGAAAATGAATGAAAGTATTATTAGTCGTATTTTACCTCATAAAATACATAGTACGTATGTATAACATACCTACTATTGCAGTGTATCGAAGGAAAGCTGTCAGGTGCGGAAGTAATTTTTCCCATTCATTTTGGACCTCCTAGTCCACGATTTCATGTCTGATATATATATATATATATATATATATATATATATATATATATTATAATATATATACACATATATATATATATATATATATATATATATATATATATATATATATATATATATATATATATATATATATATATATAATATATATATATATATTTGAATTGTTGTTGCCTGTGAACTATTTTTAACTTTTTGATAATTATTAGCAATAATCAGCAATAATAGTCGCCACGACATTCGTGGCTTTTTCAAAACTTTTGAAATTTCTTTGACATTTATTGATTTGAAAAAATTTGAATAGTTAAAAAAGACTACTATGTTTCATCAAAAATTTTTTCGGCTGTGGCCATTATTTATTACGTGCTATTCAGTCCAATATTAACATTCAAATCTGTTATTATTAACAGATTTAACAGGGAAACCACAGAAACCTTTTGCCCACGTAATGTTTGTTCGAAATAGGTTCAAATTATTTTGATTTTGAAAGTCAAAGAATAGGGTAGGTACTATTTATCTTTTTTTCGAAATTTTTTTCATTATGGCTGTGGCCGTCTGCAGTTATTAATTACGTGCTATTTAGTCTTATACAGTCAGGTCTGTTGATATTAGATTAGAAGGGAACCACAGAAACCTTCACCCACGTAATGTACAAAATAGGTTCAAAATATTTGAATGTTGGATTTGTCTTTAAAAAGACTCTACTTGTGATTTTGGAGATCACATGTTTTAAACTATACTTTCTTTTTAGAAAAATTGAAACTTCTAGATGTTTAGATTTTGTCTAAGAAGATGAGTTGTTGTGGTTAGAGTTTGTTTGTTGAATTAATTTGTTTTGATTTATGTTGTTTCTTAGATAAATTGAAGAATTAAATCTGCGTATATTGAACTTGAATGTTTTATATCTGTTCTATCATTTACGACTTTATTTAAATTTTTTTGAATATGTAACATTTCTAAAATTTCTCAGCGTTTTTGAACTTTCTCTATTTCTAAAATTTTTGTGATATTAAAGTTGAAACTATGATTCTTATTGTTTTTATGTTTGATTAGTGCTATTGTTTGTGTTTTAGTATATTTGTGTGCTCTCAATCTTTCTTCTAAATTTTGAAAAGTTTGTCCTTTATATGATTTATTACAATTATTACAGGGTATACTATAAATAACATGAGATTTTTTCAGAAGAGGTGTTTTACTTTTTAATTTAGGATATTGTAGTTTTATATTAGGATATATGTTTTATTTGATTTTGTGCAGTCTGGGCTACTTTAATATCGTGTTGATTTAAAATATGTGACATTTTATTACTTAAATGAGGAATATATGGAAGAGGAATATATTTTTTGTTAATATTTTCTTTGTCTGACGTTTCTCAAAATAGAATTCATAAACTTTACAACACATTAGAAAATAATTTGAACCCATTTCGAACATAACGTGGGTGAAGGTTTCTGTGGTTTCCCTTACCATCTAATAATAACAGATTTGAATGTTAATATTGGACTGAATAGCACGTAATAAATAAAAGAGAACGGCCACAGCCGAAAAAATTTTTTGATAAAACATAGTAGTCTTTTTTAACTTTTCAATTTTTTGCAAATCAATAAATGTCAAAGAAATTTCAAATTTTTCAAAAGTTTTGAAAAAGCCACGAATGTCTTGGCGAAACGTCAACTTTTTAATAAAATCGAGTTTTTTGAGATTCACCAAGCCTGTTATTGCTAATAATTATCAAACAGTTATATATATATATATATATATATATATATATATATATATATATATATATATATATATATATATATATATATATATATATATATATATATATATATATATATATATATATATATATATATATATATATATATATATATATATATATATATATTTATATATATATATATATATATATATATATATATATATATATATATATTTCCCGGTACATATCGACATCTCCAGCGGCTCTCATCGATTTCAAAATTTTCATTTTTACGTAGATATTTCTAATTTTCGTATCACACCAAATGAGCCGAATTATTTTTATCTGAGATTTTTTTCGTTGCAGAACGAAACAACCAAAACAACTAATATTTTTCCAACCGCTGTCATTTTTATTGGTATATTTGTTGTTTTTTCGTGGTTTTTGAAAATATGCCAAACTCAATTCTGCAAATTGAGTTAGGGGTTCAAACTTGGTACGTAGGTTGAGTTCATGTTGACGAAGTGCCTTTGGGTAGTTTGAACCATTTTCCTGAAATCGCATCTCGATCAGTACACGATGCACTTCGCGGAATTTGTTTTTCACAATAGAGGCTTGAAACTTGATACGTGGATTGAGTTGATGTTGAGAAACGTTCGTTCGTTGGTTTCAAGTTTTTTCCTCAACCACTATGTACTTCACAAATTTTTTTTTATGAAATAATTTATTTTCTGCTGTTTAATTCGGTTTGCTGTTTAAACGTGATTGTTCAAAATATAATTTGATTCGTTGGAATCGCTCCTCGACGCGATGCATTTCCCTAGTTTTTTATGAATACTATTCTAACGAACGGAGGTTCGCTTCCATTTGAATAACTCAATTTCAAATTACAACAAGCACTATAGATAATTTTTTTCCAGAGTATGATATACTTTCATGCAGTTTGTGAGAATGGTGATTTCAACTCAAATGAAAACACAATGCCCAAAAGAAATTGTTATCGATATTAAAGAAACATATTTGTATATTCACCAAATGTAATTGGTTTGTCCAATTTCGTTAGTAGGATCAGATAATTCCGCTTATATGAAATCTGGAATTTTTGCTTGTTAATTGATATTTCAACAATTGGAAATCAATTATCTTAAGAACACTTGCTACAGAGACTGGATATTGGAATACGCATAATTACCCTGTTTTATTGAAATCAATCGTTACAAACTTCAAAATTAGGAAAGTAAGAGATGCTCCATATAATTATATGATTCTTAAAAAGTCCACCAATAAAAACAAATTTAATCAATTAAGTACCCACAGATTCTAATGTTTTGATATCAATCATTTAGACTTTAAAGTGTTTTTTATATGAGCTGTACCATTTCCCCAATGCAATCTAATTTTGGTCATTAGAAAATTTCAGAAAGCTACTTTTGAGTATTTTTTCGAACATATTTCACACTGAGTTAACAAGATAAAAACATTAATTTATATGGTTTTGAACCTTGGGGACAAGCGAATTACAGTATGTCTGTCTGGTAATTAGTGACTCGAAATTCTTTAGGGTTTAATTATGGTGCCGGCTTCTTTACTTTTAATTCCGAATTTTTATCTGGACTCGAACAAGTAATTCATTGAACTAACATTTACTGTGAAAAATGGAGACATTGCTGCCGCAGTATGTAAATCGGAACTGGAAGAACTGATAAATGAGGAAATAATGGAAATCAATGAGGATGTGGAGAATTCCAGCGTTGCATATAGTTCAGTAATTTTTATCAGAGGAGTTTATACAGGGTGATTAACGGTGGATGGCGCATTAGACGTTTCTGGTGAACCATACAACGGATCAGTTTAAAAATTCAATGGAGGGCATAGTCGGACATTCTCTACTCAACTTAAATATTTTCGGTAATGCGATGTTGCCACTTCTATTAGAAACTAGTAGCAACTGTGATTTTTCAAATGGAATAGCCTGTACATAATATCATTTTTAGAATCTACAACAATTTCCCAATAACTTTTTATGCTATTTCCCTATACCTATCTGTTACTGTTTTCGAAATAAAAATTATTTCAATTTTTTTTCTTCGGAAATCAAGACCTTTAAAAACGCTGATATCTTAGAATTGAAAGATACTATGATATCGAAATTTGGGTTGAAGCTTGGTGATACTTGGAGGCCTATACTTCAGCCTAATCTGCGTTACCTCAATATAGGGCGGCAAAAAATTCAGTCATTTTGTTTGCTTCAAAAAGTGACCGAAAGTTCATTATTTCAAATGGAATATCCTGTATATTATTGAAAATTCGGAAAGCGGCTGGAATTTTCTTTTTTATATTGATATCATACCTATACCTAACTAGTCAGGTTTCGGACTTATGAGCATTCATTTGTGAAAATGTTCCTTGTCCCCATTCGGTATTTGGTAAGAATGCCATGATTTCTATAAAACACTAACGTTGTAACAATCTACTAATAATATCGACATTTTCGTCACTTTAGAAATTGCAAATACCAAACGATGGAACAAAATTATTCAAACGTAGTTCTTATGAATTTGTTTATTATTTTTGGACAGTTTGATAAAATTATCAACAGGACATGTAAAAGTTCAATAAAATGTATCTGAATCGACCAAATCTACCGCCAATAGACCTCAAGAAAATTATACGAATTCAGAACAATTTCAATGCGTATGGATAAACTTTAAAGAAGCACCAAGAGACTTGATAGTGGAAATATTGATATAAATAATTATAAAAAAGGAAAAAAATTATGCAGAATGTTTCACAATATGCAATAGTTGACTGACTTCGACGTGGCAGGTCTGATTTCATTCGGATTCAAAGCTTCAATTGTTTGGGTAATACTTTATAATAATTCGTCTCCCGAACGCCCGTTCTTAAAGGTTGCAACTTCTGAGATGTCGAAAATATCGATATAATTAGTAGATTGTTACAACGTTACTGTCAAATAGTAATCATGACATGCTTACCAAACACCGAATGGGGAGGGGATACCATGTTCAAGGAACATTTTCACAAATATGCTCATAAGTCCGAAATCTGATTAGTTAGGTAAAGGTATGATATCCACATATAAAAAAAATTCCAGCAGCTTTCCGAATTTTCAATAACATATAGAGCATTCCATTTGAAATAATCAACTTTCCGTCACTTTTTAAGCAAACAAAATAACTGATTTTTTACCACCCTGTATTCAACTAGCGCAGATTAGGCTGAAGTGTAGGAAGCCCTCAATTATCACCAAGCTCCAACCGAAATTTCGATATCATAGTATTTCTCAACTCGAAGATATCAGCGTTTTTAGAGGTCTTGATCTCCGAAGAAAAAAATTGAAAAAATTTTTATTTCGAAAACGGTAACAGATAGGTATAGAGAAATATCATGAAAAGTTATTGGGAAATTATTTTAAATTCTAAAAATAATATTATATACAGGCTGTTCTATTTGAAAAATCAAAGTTGGTACTACTTTCTAATAGACGCGGCAACACCGCATTACCGAAAATATTTTAGTTGGGTAGATAATGTCCAACTATGACCTCCATTGAATTTTCAAATTGATCCGTTGTATGGTTCACCAGAAACGTCTAATGTGCCATCCACGTTGAATCACCCTGTATATATTGAAATATATTACCAGTGAATTCTATTCAAAATTTATTTTCACTTCCTAGCTGTTTCGTTGTTGTGCGCGTGGTGAAGTTATGAATAACAAAACATTACAGATCACATTGGAATCATCAGATCATTCATGAAACTATGTTACACACCTTGGTGTAGTTGTACAATGCTTGGTCTGTTGCTCTCTAAAAAATTGTTCTATTTGTGGAAGGAATTCTACCAAAATAACTTATTTTGAACCCATTTTACCAAGATTGCGCTACTGTAGGTGGATCCTACGAAAATATATAAGGGACTTAAGTACATCGCCAAGTTACAACCAAGCTAGTTGGTCGAGTACTCAGTGTACGCTCGCTAGTATTTGGGAGGTCTCGGGTTCAACCCCCGGGGCCGACTGGTGTGCCATGAGTTTTTATCAGAGGTTTCCTTATGGTAATGTAAGTCACTACTTGCAAACTTATTAGGCGAATGCTGGGCCAATACATACAAGTGTTATCCTCTGATCTGGCTGAAGGAGTTAATCCCAAACTCAAGCTGCCCGCCTCCCTGAAACATACTTCAGGGAGGAATGAAACACATGTGTTTAATTTCCTTTCTTTCCAAGTTCCAAGTCTCCATGTTCACAGCATTTCCCTTAAATCTACCGATAAAAGTAGGTATTTGTGCCATAGGACCGACCCAAGTGACCGCCCATCTACAGACCTTGTGTGATATAACTATATCAAAAGCTCGATGATAAAGTACTTATCGTTCAATACCAGGGGCGCGCCAAGCCATGCGGCCGCTTGTGGGCAAAATATAATTTTACACCCCTTACCCCTTTTTTCAGTGAAAATTTATATATGGGTGGGTGCACATAACTTATTCAAATATCTGATAAAACATATATTTAATTTTGACACTGATACATCAGAAAGGGGTACACACAAAATTGAAATAATCGCTATTACTTATCTAATTTTGAAATCAAATATATGTTAGTTTATATACCGTATACTGTATAATCTATAATTTTGAATCATCATTATCATTTGATGTTTACAAATAAAGGAAATGAGTATTATTGAAAGCTCAAATAAAAAAAGTGTACTGATTTTAATAAGCATGATACCTGACTACTCATTCCCATAACATTTAGAACTTGAAAGGTCTTGTGTGACATGAGAATTAACAAAGAATGTAAAAAAAGCAAAGCAATAACAAAAAAGTAACAATGAATGTTACATGACAGAAAACAAAACAAAATAATTTATTGGAAGCACTCTTTTCTTGACTTTTTTTCGGCAAAATCTTTAACCAATTCGTCTGAAGGAATACAATTCATAACGTGACTTTCTATGGACATAATTATTGACAAATTACTGAGTATCTGTTGTGCCATAGTTGATCGTAAAAGACCTTTCTCCCGATGCTGAAGATACTGGTATCGTTAAAAAAATTTGTATTGCAGTATTTGGAGTTGTTGAAATGAAATTGTTCTCCAAAATGTGTTGAAAAATTAACTGAGGATCTAACTTATTTTGCTTTGGTAAGTAGCATTTTAAACAAATAATTCCATTAACTAAGTCATTTGCATCATTCTTCATGTGCTTCGTCTTTGAAATGAAATGATGTATTTTCACACGAGTTTCTTAATTCTTCTTCATTCAAGCTGAACATTTGATAAATGAATCCAAAAATGTTATTAAATTGTTCCAACCACTTGAATCTTTCATTAAGAGATGATAAGGTCATATCCAATATAGAGAAGAATACTTTTACTTTGTAATTCATTTTCGGGTCTGTTATTGGCTCGTCATCGTCAGTACTTTCAAAATTAAATTATATTTGCGACTTCCGAAAGACGATATTTATTAGTTTTTCTCCAATAAAAAAAGCAATATCAACGATAAAACAATTTCTCCATATATACTCTCTTTGTTTTTGATACTTACCGATACCGTTACCGTAATAGCAAAAGAGTACCGAAAGAGAATTAGGCATTAAATATGAACTGTAGTCGACGAGCGTCATTAGAAAGAAGATGTCTTTAGTACGGTTTGTTTATTCAGCCGAATTACCGCCGGTAAAATTTAATGGCGGCAATTCGGCTGAATAAACAAACCGTAATAACGACATAATGTTGCCGCCCGTAGATTTTGCCCACATTGGCCACATAGTTGGCGGGCCCCTGTTCAAGACAGGGAAAATATCATGGGACCCACAAAAATTGACCTATTGGAATGCTCCCCTGTCCCAGGAAAGGGTCGGGCCACCAATGTGGCAGATCAGTAGAAAGGCAGTGTCAAGGTCAATCCAATGGTATATATGCCATTAGATAACCACACGCAGCAACCAAGCTAGTTAGTCGAGTACTTAGGTACGCTAGGCTGGCTAGTATTTGGGAGGTCTCGGGTTCAAACCCCGGGGCCGACTGGTCTGCCATGAGTTTTTTTCAGAGGTTTTCTCATGGTAATGTAAGTCACTGCTTGCAAACTTATAAGGCGAATGCTGGGCCAGTATTAATCCTCTGAACCCTACCCACACTTCCTATGTTCCATAAATATCCTGTCTCACCCATCCTTAATTCGCTTGTACATACAAGTGTATCCTCTGATCTGGCCGAAGGAGTTAATCCCAAACTCAAGCTGCCCGCCTCCATCCTTCGAGGGGGAATGAAACACGTGTGTTTCCATTTTTTTCCACACGCAGCAGAGTTTTATTTTTTATCGAAGTCAACGAACTTCTCGCTAAAGCTTGAACTCCAAAATTCTATTAATTCAACAGAGCTTGAGGTATTTTAGTGTCTAAGAAATAATCGTCGAAAGAGTTATTTTACAATGTTCATCTTCATACTAAAATGAAGACTATGACAATTCACTATTTTTTCCATAGTTTATTACAAAGATTTCAGTAATCACTTTATATACCACCTCATCTGATTTCAATGAAGAAATAGCAAAATGTCATTCAATCATTCAATCAGACCTCCCTTTCTTAGAATTCGAATGAAATTATTCCCACTTCATCTGATTTTATGTGCTTATTTTTAACATCTACTCGATTATAATAGAACTATCGATAACTTCACATACAATGATGGAATTGAAATAATATAATTAAAAAGTTTCCTCGCCGCTATGGCGGGCTACACACGGACGTCGATGTCTTGATACATCGACGTGCATCCAAAAACGTGCAACCAATAACAAGCAAGCCGATTGCGTACACACGTACGTACAAAACCATAGTTTTGTCCAGTCTACCAATCTGTTTGGCAAGATGTCTGAGGCAGAGGAATATTCAGCACTAGTGGCAGTGGCGGGTACTTATGCACTTGAAAAGAAAAAGGAAAATAAAAATCGTCGCCGAATCTGGTCTAAAGGTTGGCTTCTAAAAAAAGAAACCTATTCGTAACTCTTGGTAATGGTTACTCCATTAATAAAACGTCAAGACACATCGCCAATAACTGCATTGCTCAGATATTTAGCGACTGGAAGGAATTACCAAGATTTAAAATTTTTTACTATAATATCTCCGAAACCCTCACCGTATCACTTCTCTACGAGATCAAAACTTTTTTATTTTCTTTCCGAAACCCACCTCGAAGACTATTGATTTTAGAGACAACTGTACTATTTGTAGCATTTGATTGAATTATTTGCAGCTTCTTTATCAATCTTTTGTATGCTTAATTTTTCAATTTCGGTCTAAATAGTGTTTTGATATTGTCTGCCACAAGCAGGGTAGGCCCCTGTACAACTCAACAAATTCCCACAGAAATTCTCGGGACATTGTTCTGCAGTCAAACATACTAATGAAACTATCTGCAAACATAGTTGTAAATAATATACAAATCTATTTGAGTAATATGAATTTAACTTATTATTTTGAAGCGGGCTACACACGGACGTCGATGTCTCAGTACATCGATGTGCATCCAAAAACGTGTATCAAAAAACGTAATTAATATCAATAACGTTAAATCGCATCCACACGTTCACACCTGTACGTGTTCGTTGGAATGCACATCCAAAAATTCAAGCGATTCGGAAAACATCAACGCGGCGTTCATCCGGGTTGTGCATTCAAAAACGTGGGTATTTTTGTATCCACATTAACGTTATTGGTTGCACGTTCTTGGATGCACTTTGATGTATCAAGACATCAATGCCCGTGTTTAGGGGCCTTGAATACCTACTGCAGTAACGAATTGTTTGAAAAAACTAAAACGCCGCTACTGCTTCAAAAACGCACACACCACGGTAAATCGCCTTCACACGTTGACTCCTGCAAATGTTCGTTGGAATGCGCATCCAATATGAATGCCATATGAATGATAAATATGCAGGAAATGCTGATACGTTCCATGAAATGAATTACACAATCAACTCGAATACAATGATATTATTTAGATCTCAAACGAATTTAGGTTTTTTGTTTTCGATACGATTGCCAATTATTTATTCGTAATCAGAAATTTCTTCATCACACTAACTTATGCAAATTGCTTGATACATAATTATTATAATATAGGAGCATTATAATACTCGCGTGGATTTGATTGATTGAACACGTGTCTTATTATTAGTATCAAGTTTTGGAATTCCTTAATTAATAGTAATTTACGTTCGAAAAATACTGTTTCTTTGAACTAATGCATAAGGCTCTTCGACCAGCCGTAGGGGAATCCAGAAAAATACAATTTCCAGGAGTGTTGCGTACACTACTTTTTCAGTAATCGTGTCGAACATCAAATCAATGAATCACGTTTCTTAATAAGACTTGTATACTAGAATGAAGGACAACCCAATTCTTGAACATATTAATATTTTTCCGACGGCCACATGCGAAAATAACAAATATCACACAATTTAGTAACTTCGAAAATGACAAATATCACCCTAGAGATGAAAAGTTAAATAACTCTCTAGAGTGATATGTGCTTCTATAGTATTGCATAATGGAATTGAAGTGTGCTTTGAAATTAATATTGCGAAAACGTCAGATAAACTTTTCATTGCTTGTCTTCTTATGAACTATTAGTTTTTTACGTTACACTGAGAAAAAGAATTTGTAGAATAGCACTCTGACAAATCATCAGTCAGGCCTTAAAATGGAGATATTCTTTCTCGTAAATTCGCCTAGTTTTTCTGGCACAAGAAACAACATCTTTAGCAGCTTTCATGAGAATTTCTTGGGAAAGATTGTTATTCTCTTTTACTTCGGACATATTTATGCGTGAATCGCAAAATGATTTTGCTGCCTTATTGACAAATAACAACTTACAAACATAGTTACCCCCATTACGTTATGGCTATTTATTCAGGTAAATGCTAGTACATCAACCCTAATTTGTTCTGAATTGGATTTTTTTTAATTAAAAATATTGGGAAAAATATTTTGTCGGATTTTAACCTTTGAAGGCACCCAATTCTTGTACATATTAATATTTTTCCGATGACCATATGGAAAAATGACAAATAGCACAATATTTAGTTACTTCGAATATGACAAATATCACCCTAGAGATGAAAAGTTAAATAACTCTCGAGAGTGATATGTGTATCTATAGTATTGAATAATAATGGAATTGAAGTGTGCTTTGAAATGAATATTACGAAAACGTCAGATAAACTTTAGAAGTGTCGGTTTTGCATATACATCATTCTTATCATAAACAAAACCGTGAAAATAGCATCTAAAATTCCATAAAACGTGGATGCAGAAATTAATAGTGATGATCAATGTACTCCACCTGAAATTGAAGAGACCGCAAAATTAATGTCACTAAATTTACTGCCTGAAAAGTCCAAAAGAAGGTACGAATACGCTCACGATCAATTTCTTTCATGGCGAAGAAATAAGGAAATAAGAAGCTCCTTTTCTGAAAACGTTTTGCTTGCATACATGGGTGAACTTTCCAATAGAATCCAATACTCAGCATTATGGACTAATTATTCTAAAAATAAAGTGAAAAAATATAATTTTTTTTGCAATTATGCATTAATCTGTGGGCGTCGGAAAAATAATGTACATTACTTGTGTGGAAAGTGCCATTTCATACTCGTCGGATTTTCGACAACATTCTCCCGCTCATGTGAAAAGGGTCACTTTCCACACAAGTAACGTAATATACTATTTAGGGTCCGATTGGTACCTATATTATTTGACAAATAATGAAATTATGTCAGTGTCAGTTGAATACGAAATGTTGGGGCGTATTTCAGAAAAATAACGTCCTAGAGTCTAGAAAATTTTTTTTTTTTAAATATATACGGCACATAAAAATAATTTATTTTTCACTTGTATATTATATGTTCATTTCACCTCGGATACAGTTGCTATAAACACACTCATTATACCCTAGGGCGTTATGATCCATAACGCCCGCTAAATGTAGGAGGATAAATGAAGCAACTTTCATTGATTAAATACTTCATAATATTTGTCGTAGACGACTCTGGATTTCTCCGGCAATGAATTATTCGCAGCTTTGACTGCATTTTCTATGATATTCTTGGGTAAATTCATTTTCATTTCCATTATTTCTATAAGACTACACAAAGAAAGCAGCAATGACATTCACTAAATATGATGACAAAAATATTCACAAACGTCAAAACATCAACAAATGACATGCCTACTATGAGAAGGAAAATGGAAAGTATACGATCAATGAACCGATTTTGAAATCGATTTTTCTAGTACGAAGTAGAAGAAAATACTAATCTCTCCCACGATATTTTAGTGAAAGTGGCTAAACCTGTTGTAGCGCTTGTGCCAAAAAAAAACTAGGCGGAACATTTTTCGCAATTTGCATTAGGAACTATTGCAGAGAAATAAACTTTTCATTGCTTGTGTTCTTATGAACTATTAGTTCTTTACGTTACACTGAGAAAAAGAATTTGTAGAATAACACTCTGGCAAATCATCAGTCAGGCCATAAAATGGAGATATTCTTTCTCGTAAATTCGCCTAGTTTTTTCTGGCACAAGAAACAACATCTTTAGTAGCTTTCATGAAAATATCTTGGAGAAGATTGTTATTTTCTTTTACCTGGGACATATTTATGCGTGAATCGCAAAATGATTTTGATGCCTTATTGACAAATAACAACTTACAACCATAGTTACCCCTATTACGTAATGGCTATTTCTTCAGGTAAATGCTAGTACCTACCTAATTTGTTTTGAGTTATGATTTTTTTTCAAATTAAATATATTTAAAAAAATATTTTGTCTGATACTAACCGTTGAAGGCACCATGAGTGGTACTGAGGATAACGTTTTCGGTCAAAGTATAAACACACCATCGACCTCAAGCGTTATGATCCTTATGATACCCTTGATATCTTAATAACTATATTATTCTTTGAAGGCTTTTTTAAAATCAGTTAATTATCTCGAATTCAAATTGTCATTGTTGTAACATTTCTTGCAACTAAAAAATGTTTATAATTCACTTCACTAGTAACCTCAGTTCGTAGCGACTGTCGCGCGATGAATTTATACGGAGTACTGAACAAATCCCGCGACCACGTAGCGCGACCGGTGGACGTGGCCAGGAAACGGCGTGGCGACCGCGAATGCGACCTGGTCGCACCGGAGGCAGTGCATTCACGCGATGCAGGCGAGAAGCACATCAAAATGACGTAATTTTCACCGAATGAGGACGAGATATTGATAGATTTTCAGCGCTTGAGGATATTGATGTTGCATTTATTCTTGGTTTGGTGTTTTAATTCATTTAACTGTGTACAAAATCAAACAATTTTTTTCTGAAATTTTTTTCTTTAAGATTTAAAAACAACGTGGTTCTGTAGTTCAGTGGTCAGTGCATTGGGTTACTGAACAGAAGGTCGGTGGATCGAATCCCGGCCGAATCAACGAATTAATGCTGAGTCACCTCTCGGAAGGCAATGGCAAACCACCGAGAAGTATTCTGCATTGTGAAACCTCTCTATAAAGACGTTCGGAATCGTCGTAAAACTGTAGGCCCCTTCTATTCGTGTATCACTGTATCACGCAAAAAACGAATAGTTGTAGAGAGGTCGCCTATGCCCGAAACCAGGTACGGCGCCGGAGGAAGAAGATAATTTAAATGTCGTTTTATGAGTGTTTGAAATCGACCCTCTTCTTCTCGCTATGTGAAAATTGAGTCGATCTTCATCCTTTTTTCGAAGGCATAGATAGAAAAATGATGGGAATATCATCTTCTTCTTCATCCTCAAAGCTGAAGAACTTTTTTCCTAGCTGCGAATAAATTATCCGACATATTGTACTGCAGTAGAACACAACGGTCACCCATAGAAAATGGGGAAAGAGTGGCAATGTCGCTGGCAAGCTAGGGGTCGCCCTGCGACTATGGTCGTAGTCGCTAGGAACCGAATGCTACCACGAATGAAAACTATTTAAAATTGGTTAGCCGATAAACCGCTGGTATGGTTATTTTCTACTCCTTTATTCCAAAGCAAAACTACTCATATTTTCATTGTATTATTTGATTATTAAGTAAAATGAAAATAAAGATGTAATTTTTCACTGGCTGGTCCGATTAATGTCTACTAGATTTTTTGTTATATTTTGATATATTTAAAAATGATATAATTAATTGATTATCGCTTTCAAAGTGAGGTTGATGTTTATCTATAATAATTGATAATCATTTTATACACTTATTGGAATCAATTTTTTCTAGGCGAAACACCCTTATATCTAGCAATTTGGCACTCTAACGATGTAGCTTTAAGCTTGCTTTTGGCAGCTGGAGCGGACCTTATCTTCAAGCGAGAAAATGCTTTGCATCTAGCTGCAGAGGTCGGTTATGTCAAGAATGTTGAACTTTTATTAGAAAGTCCAAGATGTAATGAAGAACTAGTAAATGCTTTAGATTATGACGGGTTTAGTCCAGCTTATAGAGCTGCCTTAACAGGTCATAAGTTCTCACTTAAAAACTTAGCTCTAGCTGGAGCAGATCTATCTTTCAAAGGGAAAGATCACACAATCATGGAGATAATCTTCGAAGAAATCACGAGACCAGAAGACTGGATTATAGATCTTCTCGATGAAGGCGTAACTTGTGAAGTTGGCGCGCAAAAACATTCGTACGTTGTAGGTAGGTGCATTCACATAATATTACTAGGGTTATGAACACGATGTGCCATCAATACGTATAATAATTAGGTGAATAAGCTGCCGTTATATAAATGGTTGAGCAAACGGCCTAGGGCACAGTCGGCACTTGATACCTTGATACTCTTGGAATCTTGGGTAAGATATGAGTTTCAGTTTCCGTTTATATATATATATATATATATATATATATATATATATATATATATATATATATATATATATATATATATATATATATAAATATTATATTATAAAAAGTGATTCAATTGGGTACTTGGCGATTCAAATCAAACAACCATTTCTCATGAACATCTATATTTTGGTCCTCAGTTTGGGACCTTCATTAAGATGCTAAAAAGTGAAAGCTCAAACAGGAACAAAGAAAATTGAAATACCTATAAGGTATGGAAAAATATTCGAACAATACATAATAAACCGTCAATGAATGCAAAACTACACAACCATCAATACTACGTATCCAGAAGATTAACATTTGAATCTCTAAAACAATTTCGAAAAACAAAAGTAAAAATTAAAAACCAAAAAAGGAGCGACACCGGTATGGACAAGTCAGGTTATGTGGAAGTTCCGAAGCAAACAACTCTGACAGAACTACCATAGAGAGAATGAAGAAGACTTGACTCATAAAATCAGGCGCAGTCCCCAAAAAGAAAAATAATAATTAAAAATCAAATTGGACGTAAAGTGAATTCAGAAATGCCACCAACATTTTTAACGGTGCTATTTCTGATTTTGGTTTAAGTTTAATTTAATATTTAATTTTTATTTTTTGAGGAACCTGCACCTGATTTCGTGGTTCTGTTCTTCAATTTTAAAGAATAGAACTTAAATTCCAAGACGTTCGTTTGAAGCACTAACTTTCTTTCATATAAATAACTCCAGTTTTCTACAAAGTTTCTCACTGTCACGAACAAAATAAGGAGAATTATACAAAACTGAACAGTTTTCGTGAATAACTTCAAACATAAAATTTATCAATGTCATCATTTAATATATGGCGAATTACTTCAGCTGAAAAGCAGTAAATGGCTGCTAGTAGGTCCCGATGGAACTACAGGTGCTCTTTGCTAGAACTTATAGATGAAACATACGC
The DNA here is from genome assembly GCA_030704885.1 of Cynegetis impunctata. Classification (NCBI taxonomy): domain Eukaryota; kingdom Metazoa; phylum Arthropoda; class Insecta; order Coleoptera; family Coccinellidae; genus Cynegetis; species Cynegetis impunctata. The sequence goes on along the minus strand of JARQZK010002940.1, from coordinate 267,111 downwards.
GCCATTTATTCCAGATAAATGTCATAGTTCAATAAAACTCGCCGAAGTCCCAAGATCAAATGTTTACGGAACTAAATTCTTATAATTCTTGTTTCAATTTTTTTTTAGGGATGACATTCATCGATGAAACACAAGACGTGAAACATGCTCACTTCTAGAAAATTTTCAATAATTCTTGATTATTGGATTGATTTTCTTGTTTAACTTGGTGTTTCAAGTAGATAGATCTTACGTTTTTCAGTAGTCCATTATTGAGTTTGGCGTCTGTTTCAGATTTATCAATTTTAGCACCATGCACAAATGAGAGACAACTGGAGATTTTAGTGGATATAATTGGAGCCGCAAACTTTCAGGAAGAAAATGTAGTGTTGCAGCACCCTCTAATAGGTGAAGTGATAACTATAACACGCTTTAAGTTTTTCAATTCCATACCAATAGAGCATATTTATCAGAGAGTAATATTGCTTTATTGTATAATTCAAATGAAAAACTACGTATATACATACATAATATATATATATATATATATATATATATATATATATATATATATATATATATGTATATATATATATATATATATATATATATATATATATATATATATATATATATATATATATATATATATATATTTTATTTATATATTTATATATATTTTTATATATATTTATATATATATATATATATATATATATATATATATATATATATATATATATATATATATATATATATATATATTTATATATATATATATATATATATATATATATATATATATGTATATATATAGGTATATATAAAAATATTTTTTCGATTTTTTAGCATTGAGATGAATTTTAAAGTGTAGGATAGAATTTGATAAAACCTTTTACTGTTTTGTCGTAAAATTCGTGATTTTCCCAATCATGGAGTAGTAACCAGCTCTACCTGAAGAACTATATAATATACTTTTGTTTTCAGATGATATATGTAATTATATTTCCATACGTGTTTACAAGATTATTTAATTGTTTAATAGTCATATAATAGGTTCAACAGATGGCGTCACTCTTGTAGCCTTTTTAGGAAGATAGATATTAAGCTAACGATTCTTAACCTGTGGGGTGCGCCCCCCAAAGGGGGGGACCGAGCTCACTAAAGAGTAGCACACATATATGAAACACATATGAAACAGAATACATTTCTTCGTAATATTTAATAATTAACTTATTGAATTAAAACAACTTACTAAATCAAAACATTATTAATCAAAACACACTAAATTAAAAACAAATTTAATGATCAGTATTAACTTATTTGGGCCTGTCTTGTATAGCAAATTTTTCCGAAAGAAGATTAAGAGTAGAAACATCCAGTTTTACAAAGTTAGAAAGTTAATAATGGTAACAGAATGCGAAATGATCTTGTTTGTTGTGAAGACAACTCATTATCTACTCTTGCCCAAAATTCAAAGAGTGATTTATAAATAAACGTACAGAAAGTACAGAAATGTTGAGAAACGCTGTAGTGAGCAATATCATCTCACATTTCGGAAGATGAAGAACGAAGGCTCCTTTACAGTGGCCATCTCATTGTTTTTAACATTCTCAGCTTAGGGTTCAGTCAGAATAATCTAGATGTCGGTCAAAATTTTATTAGCCCACCATGGAAATTATATGGTGAATTTCAGCTTCTCACAATATTTCCCTCCTGTCAAAAATATCATGTAAATGGAATACAATTAATGAAAATTACAGCGAATATTTCGCTCCTATCAAAAATCCCATGTAAATGGAATGCAATCATCGAAAATTACAGGGATAATTGTCCATGCCTAAATATATATATATATTATATATATATATATATATATATATATATATATATATATATATATATATATATATATATATATATATATATATGCTTTTACATCATAACCCTAATGTATAATGTGATTAGTTTCATTCCAAACAAGTTGTTGAACGTTCCTGTTATTTTATTTGGTGACTGACTTTGTATTTGTGTGAGAAAATTATTTTTTTTGTCGTCTGTTCTTTCAATTGTTTGTATATTACATTTATGGATTATTTTCTGAGGAAGTCAATAATGAGTTGACGAAAAAT
>JARQZK010002940.1:257500-260000 GCA_030704885.1 Cynegetis impunctata | reverse complement strand
GAATTGAATTGGAATTCATGAATTTATTAAGAAATAAAAACTAACATTTCACAGGTTGAAGTAAAATATATTGAGTAAACGCATTTCGTCATAACATTGACTTCATCTTGAACCTGAAATTGTTTCTTCATGAACAAACTTCCAAAGTTTCATATAAAATCAACAATTGTATCGAAAAATTGATCAAAAACAACAAATCAAAAATTTATAGAGATTAACATACTGATGTGTATAGAGTCAACTGTAGCAATTGTGATAAATTCTATAAAGGATAGCACCAACGTAGCTATATCAAGCAGAAAACTGACTCAAATTATGCGTGTCATCTTATTCAGAAACACCATACTTTTGATCATAATTATGATATATTATAGTTCGAAGATAGTCTTCACAAAACCAACTATTGGGAATCCCTTTACATCAATAAATATAAAAATTCCGGCGAACTAGTTATCGACCAGATTGAAGTAAACCGTTCTCCTCTCCTTAATCTGTTTGATATACCCACTAATGAATTTGAAGGAACTGCTTGTATTGTTATTTGGTTTCTCTAGAAACTCCCTTTGCTATGTTCAATTTTTCATATAAATAGATTGTTTTACAATGCCATTATTTAGTACAAGATGAAGTGAATATTATGACGAAACGCGTTTACAAAATATATTTTATTTCACCCTTGGAAAAGTAAGTTTTTATTTTCTATTAAGTCATGTTAATAAATAAATGGGTATTCGTAACTATTTACTCGAAACTTTGAAGTAGTACAGCATTTTAATTACCTGGGATCCCAAATAAATGAGAACAACGATATAACACAAGAAGTACAACGACGAATAATGGCCGGAAACAGAGCATACTATTCACTCCAAAATACGTTTAAGTCAACTATAATTAATCGTAACACAAAGATAAAGATCTACCAAACAATGATTAGACCAGTGGTGATATATGGAAGTCAAACTTGGACACTGACAAGGAGAAACGAAGAAAGGCTCCTAAGATTTGAGAGAACGATACTCCGAAAAATCTTCGGTCCAATACAAGAAGAAGAAGGTTGGAGAATAAGATACAACCACGAACTGAAAGAACTTTATAAATCCCCAGACGTGGTAACATTCATCAAATTATTAAGACTGAAGTGGGCTGGACACATGATTGGAATGCCAAGTGAAAGGACGCCAAAAAGGATATAAAAGGCAAACTTCGAAGGAACTAGGGCCAGGGGAAGACCTCGACGTCGTTGGGCAGAGAACGTCGCGAAAGATGCAGCCGAACTCCTACGAGTGAGAAACTGGGAGAGAGTAGCCATGAGCAGAGACGATTGGAGGAGGAAGATAGGGGAGGCCTGGGTCCAGTAGGACTGTAGAGCCATGGAGAGAGAAATAAATAAATATATATATATATATATATATATATATATATATATATATATATATATATATATATATATATATATATATATATATATGTATATATATATATATATATATATTATATATATATATATATAAATATTTATATATATATATATATATTATTATAAATATATATATATATAGAGTTATATATATATATATATATATATATATATATATATATAGAGTGAGTATATACGACGGGACCCCAGAATTCCCTACAAGCAAAGGAGTCCGACAGGGAGATCCCATATCTCCGAAGCTCTTTACGGCCACCTTGGAGAACATCTTCCAAAAATTTGACTAGAATGAAAGAGGTCTGAAGATAGATGGATAATATCTGAACCATCTAAGATTCGCTGACGACATTGTCCTAATCGCGAACAGCCCTGAAGAACTACAACAACAGATCAACGAGCTTATCATAGTGAGCAATGAACTAGGCCTAAAGATGAACTTGAACAAAACGAAGGTCATGTACAAGGAAATGGTAGAAAATCACGATATCACCTGGGACAATTAATACATAAGTCTGGTTAACTACTTCCGGAAATCAACAGAAGAATAAAATTGGCATGGAAAGCATTCGGACAAAATTCCATCATCTTTAAGTCAAAAATGCCACTCCGCCTGAAGAAGTGAGCCTTCGATCAGCTGATAATACCAGTCATGACGAACATCTGTGAAACCTGGGCACAATAGCAAGAGTTCATAAGAAAACTCCAGGTTGCACAAAAGTCTATGGAGCGGTGTATGCTCGGCATAACAAAGAGCCGTAAGACAATAGAGTGGATTAGAGAATAGACCCAGGTAATAGTAATAATAATAATAATAATAATAATAAGGCCTTTATTTCCTACAGGTAAAAAGAAAACCCAGTTACAGGAAAAATTCTTAAATAACTAAATAAAAATTAACAGAAGCGGCTTCAAAAATATTAGTATTACAATAACTAAAATTAACTTTTAAAAAAATGAAATGACAGAAAAAAGAAAGAAAAAAAAAATTACTTTAAGATATTAATAAAATAATAACTTGAGAAACGATAAGAACTCAATATCACTTATGTCTATCTATCCAGAATT
>JARQZK010002940.1:212500-252500 GCA_030704885.1 Cynegetis impunctata | reverse complement strand
TAATAGTATATTATTCAACGAGCGGTAATGTAGGTCATAACTCACGCAGATGAAGTTTGCAGCACGAGCTGCAAGCGAGTGCTATAATTCATCAAGTGGGTTATGACCATTACCGCAAGTTGAATACTATACTTTATCTACGACTATAACAACAAATACTAAGAGCAAATACAAATTTACAATAATTAGGCAGTATTTACTTAATTTGAAAACGTCAGAATTATTCAAATGACATTAGCAGATAAGTGACGGTCGATCTTACTTGGGATCTTAGTAGACTATATAGTGAGTTATAGCAGTGAGTTGTTATTACTCACGCTGTTTGGTGATAGATTATATTAATTGCTAAAACGCAGTTGAATAATGAATATATTATTCAATAGGAGTAGATAAAATAATAAGTGAGCTATATCCAAACGCCTTGTGCGCTCTGTTTGGCTGAATAAGTCACGTGTTTCACGTTCGCCACGGAAATTACTTTGAAAATAGTTTTATTTTGATAAGGTTACTAAACTAGACCCATAATGAGCGACCTAAAAGCTGCGAACAGTCAAAATGGTAAAGATAGTGCGATAAATGCTAGAAAATTTGTTGACGAAGTGAAATTTACCACGGAGCTATGAAAGTTTTATAGTGGCCTTGACTAAAATAGTAAGAAGTCGGAATGGACAGCGGTAAAAATTAAAAATATCATTTAATTGTATTATGATTGTTTTTTCCATATAAATAAACGTCTTTAAAATCGTAGAACGCGATTTCTGTTGTTTTATTTTAATAGAGTGAAGTAGGGGTCATAAGCATATTATTAAATAAAGTAACCATGTATTATAGGTACCTAATTAGTTTTAAAGTAAAAGTACTGTTAGGTGGGTAATCGAAACAAATAAACTCATAGTTTGGCAAGTCTGATTGTACCTAAGTCTATCGACACAGGCATTGGCCATGTCAACATCGACCAATCAGCGAACAGTGCGTTATTTGCTGTATTTTAAAGAAGCATAAAATTAAAAGCTCTTCTGTGATTGGTCGAACCGTTTAGAATCTTACGAATAGATATCCGTTAGTTTATAAATTTACCACTGGATGTCGCAAATTAATAAATATGCAGAAATGTAGGTGTAAAATAATCTTTTATTTTTTAAAAAATTTGGGGAAAAATTTTAAAAGGGAAAATTTATGAAGTTTTTTTATTCCTTGACAAAATATAAAATAATAATAAAAATATAAAAATATATTTAATTATTATATTTTTTTATATAAATAAATTTAAAATTAAACCACTTTTTTAAAAGAAAGGCCTTTAAAATTATTAAATAAATTTCCAGGAATTTATGTTAAAATTTAATTTAAGGTAAAATATGGATTTCTATGAAATCATTCTTTGTTGGACGGTCTATTTTTCCTATTTTGGGGCCGGCTTTTGGGCCTATTGTCTCAGTCGTCCTTTTGTTCGACCAGCTTTTTGTTAGGGAATTTTAAGGGCCGTATTTAAGTTTGGGGAATCTTAAAATTTGAATTTTTTAAAATTTTAAACCAAAATTCGAAATTTAATAAATCCATGAATTAGAAAATTTTTCAATTTAATTTTTTAAAAAAACCCAAAAAGGTTTTAATAATAAAAAATTTAGGGGTAAGGGCAGTACTCCAAACAAATAATTATTTTAATATTAAATTAAATAATTAATAAAAAAATTTATAAAATAAAATAAAAACATTAAAAAAACCCCGCCCCCAGAAAATTAAAAGGTAATACACCCCGGGAATTCTAATTTTTAAAATTTACAGTCAACAAACAGGGTTTCCCTAAGTTTGTAAAAAGTTTTTTGGTTGGACCGGGATGCCCCTTTTGGGGTTGGGCCTTCTTTTTTATTTCGGGCAGTTTTTTTTCCTTTGGGTTCGGACCTTTTTTTTTAAGGTTTACAAAAATTTTAACATGGGTATCTTGATTTATTTTTCACAAAAAAAGAAAAATTAAATGTTAAAATCCACCCTATTTAAAAGTTAAATTAAAAGAAATTTTAAGAAAACAACAAAAAACCTGATTCTACAAACAAGGGGGGTTTAAAAAAGTAATTTCCCAAATTTTTTTGGCGTTGATTCTTTAAAAACTTTCACCCGGTTAAATTTTTTTGAAAGGGAAAAAGGAGGGTTTTTGAAAGTGCGAGTTTTACGGGAAAAGCACAAGAAATTCGAGATTTCACCACTAAAGCTAACAAAAAGGGGAAATGTATAAAATTGTGTAATTCATAAAAATGAGTTCTGAAATTAAACCCGTAAATTTTTAAAAAATTTTGGAAAAATTTGTTTTGGTGTGTAAGCTTAAATTTAATTTAATAAATATGTTAAATGTTGATTTTAAAAAAATAATTATTCAAAAAATTTATTATTATTACATTTTTTTTTAAAACATAATTAAAAAAAAAGAAATTTTGAACTTCTTTAAAAGCATTTAACGGGGCCCCAAATACAAAGGAAAAAAAGAAAACCTATAAATTTTTTTAAAAAAATTCCCTGTTTTAAATTTTTAAAATTGTATATTAAGATAATCAAAACTTTTTGTGAAATTTTATAAAAATTTTGCACCTCTATTTTTAAAAAATGATAAAAAAGAAAGTAAATTTTTAAAGGAAAAAGGGAAATTATTATTTAATTCAATTTTTTTAAAATTCCCCCAACTTTTTGAATGTAAAAATTTTAATTCTTTTAAAAATTTATTCAATTATCTCATTAAAAATTTAATAATTTTAAATTGAAATATTTTAAAATTAATATTGAACCCAAAAAGAAATTATTATAAAAAAGGTTTAAAATTGAATATATAAAATAAATTTATAAAATTTTTTATTTACCCATCAACCTTTTTGAACACAAATTTAAAATTTAAAAATGAATTTTTTAATGTTTAAAATTTTTCAGGTTTCATCTGGAAAAATAAAAAAATTTTTAAAACCCTTTAAATATTTGATATTATTCTTGTTTTACGTGAAAAAAATTTGGGGTGAAAATTAATTAAAATATAAAAAATTATTTTAAAATTATATATAATAATATATATATATAAAATAAATTATAGAAGTATTATAATTTTTAAACCCCCCCAACTTGATTAAATATCATATTATTGATGAAGAGAAAATTTTAAATTTAAATTTTCAAAAAAAAATTTTTAAAAAAATTCCCCAAAATTTTAAAAAATTTATAATGAAATACATACTTTAAATTTTCCTTGAAAAAAAGAAATAAAAATAAACGGTTTAAAATTGAATTTTGGGTTTAAAAATTGGGGGTAAAGTTTTTTTAAAAAATTAAATTGGTATTCAAAATTAAAAACTATGCAAATTTTTTAAAAATTTTTAAAAATTTTTTTTCATGAATAACATTTTTTGGAATAAAAAATTTTTATGAAAAAACTAAATCCTGTGTTTAAAATTATGATACTTCCCTTCTTTTAAAAATAAATTTAAAGTTAAGTTTGTTTTTAATTAAATAATTATAAATTATAAATATTTTATAATATAATAAATTAAATTATTAATTATTTATTTTTTAACAAAAATTTAAATAATTTTTTTTTTCCCATCTTTTAAAAACCCAATATTTTCCGGGTTAAAAACCCCCATTTTTTAAAATAAAGGAAAAATTTTATTAAAATATGAATCTTCCATTTTAAAAATTTTTTACCCATCGTTAATTTGGTAACTAAAAATTTAAAAAATTTTTTTTAATAAATTTTGAAATTTATGTTTTTTGGGGATAAAATTTTTTAAAAAATTGTAATTCGTTTTGAATAAAAATTTGATTTTAAAATTCTTTTTTACGTGAAAACAAGTTTGGTGAATAAAAAATTTTATATAAATATAATAAATTATTTTAAAATATAAAATAATAATAATATTATATTAATATTATAAAGTATATTGATTTAAAAACTAATTTTTAAATAACACAACTTTTTGAAAAAGAAAAATTTAAATAAATTTTTAAAAATTCCCCAAAATTTTAAAATTTTATAATGTTATCATACTTTAAATTTCACTGTGGTAAAAAAAAAAAACACTTTTTAAAGGAATTTTGGGTTTTGAAATAGGGAATTAAGAATTCTTTTAAATTTTTAAATCCGGGTTCAATTTGAACATGAAATTTAAAAACCCTTTTTAAAATTAAAAAATAAATTTTAAATTTTTTCAATGGAAAAACCCCAAATTTAAATTTTTTAAAACCCCCCCTTCCCTCAATGTTTTGATTTGCAATCCCCCCTTTTCCAAAAAACCCAAATTTCGTAAGGGGTTGTTTAATAAAATTAAAATATTAAAATAAAATATTAATTATAAAATATAATAGTACTGTTCCAAAAAAATAATCACTTTCCCAATCATTTTTTTGGGAAATCTAAATTATCAATAAAACGTTTTTAATAAATTTTTTAAAATTTAAAATTAAAACAAAATCTAAATTTTAAAAATTTTTGGGGTTTTTAATAATTTGAATATTTAATTGAATTATGAGGTATTTATAATTTTGAAATTCATTTGGTGAAATTGAATAAATTGTTTTTTCATAAAAATTTAACAAATTTTTTTGGAAAAAAAAAAACTTAAAAAATTTTTCCAAAAAATGTAAATTTTTCAATTAAGAATTTCTTTTTTTCCAACGAAAATTCCTATTTTCTTTTTTGCAAACCCCCAAAATTTTAAAAAGAAACAATTTCGTCAACATTTTAAATAAAGGTAAATTAATATTAGTTTTTAATTTCCCTTAATTATAAATTATAAATTTTTTGTTAATGAAAAAAAGTTTTTATTTTATTCTATTATTTAATTAAAAATTTAAAATTTAAAATTTATGTATTATAAAATCAATTTGTTATAAAAAAAACCCCCAAAATTTATAAAACTTTTAAAATTTTTTTGAATATATGATTAATTAATTATAATGTTTTCCCATGATTCAATTTGGTAAAATGAATTAAATAATTTATGAATTTTTTAGTTTCATAAAAACAAAATTTTTGGGGGGAAAACAAAAAATTTAAAACAAATTCAAATTTTATTGAAACATAATTTTTTTAAAAATTTCTTTATTGGGAGAAATAAAATTTTATAAATGTATCGATTTTTTTTTTAAAAAAAAACCCTTCCTAGAAAATGTTTAAAAATATAAACATATTCATTAAAAAATAAAATATAGAGGAAAAAATTTTTTAAAATTTAATTAATTTTATAAATTTAAAATATTTTTGTATAAAAAAAATATTAACTTCTATTATACGGAAAAATTTAAAAAAATTTTTACCCTCCCTTTATTCCGGGGTTGGGTCAAAAAAAACCCCCAACAAAACCCTAAACGGATAAAAGAGTAATTTAGTCCCTTGTATATATATTATTTTATAAAAAAAAATTTTAAATCAAATTAATACAGGGTTTTTATTATAAAAACAAAATAACAGGACTTAAAACGAAAATTTTTTAATCATACAAATTTTTAATTAAACAAAATTTTATTTTAAAAAATCAATAAGGGAAATTTATTTTTGGACGAAGAAACGTGATATCTATCAAATTAATTGTTATAGAACTTACTATTAACAACTTGGAAGAAAAAAAGGGAAAACACTTTTCAACGAAAGGTATATTTTAAAATAAAAAATTTTTGAATATAAATTTTTTTAAAAATCTTTGAAAGTTTTATAAATGATCCAATTTTTTAAATTTTCATTAAATTTTTAAATTGAAAAATTAATTAAACTTCTTGAAAAAAATAAAAATTTTAAAATTGAATTATACAAATTTAATTCTAAATTTATTTCAAATTAAAAGGGGGGTCATAAATTTTAAAAAGGGTTTTTATAAAAAAATTTTTAATCTTTTAAAAATTTGTAATGTTTTTCAAGAATTAAATTCTTCAAAATTCTTGAATTTTTGGGAAAAATTTTTCCGTTTTTTGCAAAATTTTAAAAAATTTTGAAATTTTACAATTTAAATTATTCAATTAAATTTTGGATTTTAAAATCATTAGAAAAGTATTTTTTTTAAAAAATTTTAAAATTTTTTAAATTTTAAAATTCCCCTTTTTTGATAATAAAGGTTCGAATCTTAAAAAGATTTATTTAAAAATTTTATTGATTAAAAAATTTTTGGAAAAAAATTTTTTTTTTTTTTTTTTTTTTTTTTTGAGACCGGAAAAAAAATAACATGAAACTTAAAAAGGCCAATATTTTTAAAATTGCATTTTTTTTAAAAAGTTTTTCCCCTTTTGGAGGGGAAAAAATAAATGGTACTTTTTTATTATTGGTTTTTTATTTTAAATTACCGGGGGATAATTTCCTTTATTTCCCTTTTTTTTTTTTAAAATTTTAAAGACCGCTTTTATTTTTTTACCAACCAATCGTGGGGGGAAAAAGGAAAGTTTTTTTTTTTTTTTTGGGGGTTTTTTTTTTTTTCGGTTTTTTAATTTTCGGAGATTTTGCACAAATAAACCAGGTTTTTTTTAAGGCAAAAAAAAGGGAAAAAAAAGGAAAATGGTTTTTTTTTGGGGGTTCCCGGTGGGAAAAGGTTTTAAAAAGTTTAATTTTTGGGTTTCTTTTTTTTTCCTAAATTTAATTGAAAAAAAGTTTTTTTTTTTAAAAAAAATTTAATTTTTTTTTTCGTTTCGGAAAAATTTTTTAATTTTAAAAAAAAGCGTTTTTTCCCTTTTGCAATTAGTTTTCTTTTAAAAAATTCGGAAAAAATTTAACTTTGGTTAAAATTTATAAAAATTTGAAAAAAGGCCCCAAAAAACTTTTTTTTATTCCAAAAAATTTCAAAAAACCCAAATAAAAGCCCAAATTTTTTTAAAAGGACAAAAAATTTTGGTTTTTTTTTTTTATTAAAATTTTTCTTTTTTTAATTTTTCCTAAAAAAGTGAAACAAAAAGTTTTTCTTATTCAAAAGCTGTCCGTCGTTCATCGTAATAATATACGATATTCACATCAATGATGGGGAGCATAAAGGGGTTGTATAGGGATACCGTTAACATATATATATATATATATATATATATATATAATATTATATATATATTATATATATATATTATATATATATTATATTATACACCCGATTAACTTGAAAATTTGGCTACGTAGACGCCCACAAGAGAGGTAGGATATATGCAAATCCTATTCAAAAACGTATTGTACGAACGTGTTTTTACAAAAAAAATTAAATATTCCAGATGATATTCATGAAAAAATTTCATAATTCTTATAAAAATTGCATAAGTTATTTAATTTTCGATGTTCACCAAATTGAACGCAATGGATAAATCATTTATACAATGAATGCATGAATCCTATATTCAAATAACAATTTTATCCGTTTAGTATAGATGTGATGTGGGCTTTTTTGACACGGCAAGGTATGTGATTGTTTAAAAAGTATGCATACAATTATAAAATTATTAAATTTTCAATGTAGAATAATAGAATGAATTAATAATTTAAACTTTATTACTACTACTTCAATACAAAGTATGGGTTATAATTTATAATCTATGTTGAATTAAATACATAATACTTAACTTCCTATCAATTTATTTATATAATATTGATCGTATTAGTATCATAATTTTTAAACACTAGGAGGTTTAGTCTATATTTCATATGAAAAAGTTTTTCTTATTCAAAAAGCTGTCCGTCATTCATCGTAATAATATACGATATTTACAACTGATCATTTGCATAGTTTCAAAGTCGAATACTATTATTTATATTTGAAAAGCAATCTCTTAGCCATATTTCAAACCAATATGCAATTTCAAGACAGTGTTATTATTATTTCTTCTATTTCTACAGTGAAACATTCTAAAGTATCGTATTAGCATCATATTTTTAAACACTAGGAGATTTTGTCTAATTTTATATGAAAAGTTTCTTATTCAAAAAGCTGGCGCGTCGTTCATCGTAATAATATACGATATTTACATCAATGATGGGGGAGCGTAAAGGAAGTGTATAGGGATACCGTTAACATATATATATATATATATATCTATATATATATATATATATATTATATATATATATATATATATATATATATATATATTATACACCCGATTAACTTGAAATTTGGCTACGTAGACACCCACAAGAGAGGTAGGATATGCAAATCCTATTCAAAACGTATTGTACGAACGTGTTTTTACAAAAAAATTAAATATTCCAGATGTTATTCATGAAAAAATTTCATAAATCTTATAAAAATTGCATAAGTTATTTAATTTCGATGTTCACCAGATTGAACGCATGGATAAATCATTTATACAATGAATGCATGAATCATATATTCAATTTTATCCGTTTAGTATAGATATGTGTGGGCTTTTTTTGGCATGGCAAGGTATGTGATTGTTTAAAAGTATGTATACAATTATAAAATTATTAAATTTTCAATGTAGAATAATAGAATGAATTAATAGAATGAATTAATAATTTAACTTTATTACTACTTCATACAAAGTATGGGTTATAATTTATAATCTAAGTTGAATTAAGTACATAATACTTAACTTCCTATCAATTTATTTTATATAATACTGAGCGTATTAGTATCATTATCTTTAAACACGAGGTGGTTTTGTCTATATTTTATATGATAAGTTTTCTTATTCATAAAGCTGTCCGTCATTCATCGTAATAATATACGATATTTACAACTGATTTATCACACATGGGATTTAGGTTTTATAAAAATTTATATGTGTACTCTTTTTTTCCTCTAGTATGAGAGACCTGTTATAATGCTTGTAAACGAATGTACAAATTACATTTTTTTAAATAATTTAGTGTTTCAAATAAAAAGGTTTGTAATTAGATAAATAAATTTTCTGATTAAGTTTATTTTTATATAATATCATACATTTAATCATATTTATATACAATAATATAACTACCAGCTTACACTATCCAATACAATATTCTCAATATTGTAATAATATTTCACAAGCAATTCATACATATGAGGTGAGTCATTTTAACTCATTTTTATGAATTCAGCACAAGTTTGTATATCGATTACACGTAAATGTTGCTTACGCATTTCAGTGAGAATGAAATCTGCGAAATAATCAATTGTACAATACCTGGTAATAGCATCGTCACTTTCAATTTTTTCATCCATCTTCCTTACAAAGAGATTCATGCCGGCTGCAAAAGTTTTTAAAGAATCAACAGCCAAAAAAAGTTTTGGGAAGTTACTTTCCTTGAATATCAACACGTTGTTACATGTAGAATACAGTGAATATAATCCAATTGTATCCAGATATACTTCAATTTCTTTGTTTTTCGCCAACTCCTTCAGTAGCCCTGGCATTTTAACAGTAAGTTCATCTACTTCTTTTTTCGTGAATGAAATGAAATCAAGATACCCATGTCGACATATTCTAAGTAAACATTGAAAATCATTGAAAGGATCCAGACCAATGCTTACATATTTACTGCCTGAGAGATTCAAATTGTATATGTCTTCACTCACGAGCCGATGCATCTCACGCTCCATCCTACGATTTACGGTGTTGTGGTACACATCTTCAGGAACCATGTTTGTTGACCTGTAATTACCATCTATTGATGACATTTGCGGCGTGTAGTGGTAGCCGGTGGTGTATTTCTTCTGAGGTCTCGTTTCTTGCACTGCTTTCCTTGATTTCTCCGGCCATCTTTGCGATCGAACAGTCTCGTTTTTACTGTACATGGTATTTAACTGCTGGTAGATATTGAAGAATAACTGCCTATTTGTTTGCAGTGATCTGTTTTTAAGCCCTTACCCCCTCCAAGTTTTGTGGTATTATTCCACCGTTTGTGTGTGTGTGTTTTCTTAGAAATATTACCCATTGAATAACTTATCTAATGTCAGGGGTGGATTTCATACGATTTACGAATTTTGGTCTAAATTTGTGAAAAAATTCAATTCTCACGATCCTCAATCATTAGTTAATACGGTCCTGTCCCGAACACCTGCCCTAACAAAAGAGCTGGTCGAACAATAGGAACAAAAGACTGCACCGCACAATAGGAACAATAGACCGGCCCGAACAATAGGAACAATAGACCGGTCCTAACAAAAGAAACACCTGCACATAACAATAGAACTGCCATGATTTATGACCTTGAGCTGTCATGTATAACAATAGAATTCCTGGAACTGTCATCATCAATCAATTTTAATGGCTCTGGGTGGCGGGTTTCTACACATATATATATATATATATATATATATATATATATATATATATATATATATATATATATATATATATATATATATATATATATATATATATATATATATATATTATATATATATATATATATATATATATATATATATATATATATATATATATATATATATATATATATATATATATATATATATATATTAGATGTATATATATTATATATATATATATATATATATATATATATATATATATATATATATATATATATATATATATATATATATATATATATATATATATATATATATTTATAAATATATATATCATCATCATATGCAGCCATGGTCTACCGTTAAGTACGGTGCAGCCTCCTCGCATATCCTTCCTTCATTCCTGCCCATGTATTACGTTGTTGAGCAGCTTGATACCAGTTTGTTCCTGCTTCTTTCCTGATATCATAATCCCATCTTATATTGGGGCGCCTCTTCGGCCTTTTGACGCCTCTTGGTACCACTGTGTTGTCCTTATGGTCCATCTATTGTCGGTCCTTCTCGCTAGGTGCCCTACCCATTGCCATTTGAGGGATTTTATTCTGTGGATGACGTCTATTACCTGGGTCTTTCCTCTAATCCACTCTATTGTCTTACGGTCCCTCTTTGTTATGTCGAGCATACACCGCTCCATAGACCTTTGTGCAACCTGGAGTTTCCTTATGAACTCTTGCTTTAGTGCCCAGGTTTCACAGCCGTACGTCATGACTGGTATTATCAGCTGATCGAAGGCTCGCTTCTTTAGGCGGAGTGGCATTCTTGACTTAAAGATGATGGAATTTTGTCCGAATACTTTCCATGCCAATTTTATTCTTCTGTTGATTTCCGGAAGTAGTGAATCAGACTATATATATATATATATATATATATATATATATATATATATATATATATATATATATATATATATATATATATATATATATATATATATATATACGTATATATAAGATATCTCGATAATCTTGTTGTAGGATATCTAAGAGCAATTCACAATAAAACATTCTTACCTCAATGTTGACTCTGGATATTCAATAGTCTATTATTACAAGGGGAAAATACGACTAAAAATACGAGTACTTACTAAGAACTTCTATTCCAGGGATTCCAGTTAGAACAAGTTATTGTGAAAGTATAAAATAAATCATTATTATATAAGTATAAATATAAGAGGAATAATATAGTGAATATCATTATGAGGATAATTAGAAGGTATGACGAAAATATAGTACAGCATATGGATTTTGGTTTGGGAGCACTTGGACAGAGAATGGTTCTGGGATCATCTCTAGCAGTTCTAGTGCATATCTTAGTAAATTTAGGGGATATGATTTGTTCTTCTAGAGAATTTATAACGTTTGCTTTCTCGGAAATGCTGGGCGGATTGCTCGTTTGAGGCAATGTTCTCGATGTTAGCGTATATATGTCTCGAATTTCCCGCCTCACTCTTTCACTTGGATCATCGCATTCATTGCAATCACAAGAAGAACTGGAATCTGTCATTTTTTCGTGAACAGTAGATTTTCATCTGAAATTCATTCAATTGAATTTATTTCCAACTTCTTTAATTATTTATGTCGTTATTTCATTGGAATAGTTCTAGTACCAGTGGTCATATACTCGTAATGCCAATAATATTATAAATCATTTTTCATATCTTTTTAAATTAAAGAATTCTGAGGAAACAATACATTCAAAGAGTAAAAATGATATGTATATATATATATATATATATATATATATTTATATGTATATATATATATATATATATATATATTTATATATATATATATATATATATATATATATATATTTATATATATATATATATATATATATATATATATATATATATATATATATATATATATATATATATATATATATATATATATATATATATATATATATATATATACCTATATATATATATATATATATATATATATATATATATACAAACTTCGGTATATGGGTTATTTTAAGAGATATCAAAAAATGTTACCAACAAAAATAGTAGATGTATTTAAGGTCCATATTTTAAAATTATCTCGAACTATTCAGAGTGTTGTATAACTCCGTTACAAATCAAACATTTGATTATTCAAATGAGAACCCCTGTAGATTATACCGAATTCAGATTGCTCACATTTTTTTTAAAGCTTTTGGTATAAGGTTTTACTACGTTATACAGAGTCCTTCAAAAGGTATGGACACGTTTATGTAAAAATCGTTAGTAAATCAAAGCTCTGTAGCTTGATGTACGTTGAAGAAAAAAAAAATTATTTTGCCTAACAGAGTTTTAGAATATGATGCAATATCTCTGTTTTCTATTAAACTTTAATTATTTTCCATTTTGTATACAGGATGGACTGAAACTCGAACCTTTTATTTTCTCTCTTCGTTCAAATGGAGCAGCCTGTATTTCATAACACAAATAGAATATTCTATTATGTAACTTTAAATTTTGTCAAGCATTCCCTATACCCAAAGTTTTTAAAAACAGAGTTATTCTGTAATATTTATTGTAAACCATAATTACTAACCTATTACGTGAAAGCAAGAAACGTTGAATGTAACAAAAAATCCTAAATGATAATAAATTTCAATAATGAATTCATTCTAATCAAAACAAGTCACCAAAAGTATAATTCTAACCGTAATATTAAACTAAATGTTCAAAGTGTTCACCGATATATCGAAGGTTGTAGTAAGATTGGTATATATATATATATATATATATATATATATATATATATATATATATATATATATATATATATATATATATATATATGAGATGAAAATCATCTCATATATTTCACGTTTTCTTCGATGACATTCAGTTTTTAGGATTAAGATCCTAAAAACTGAATGTCATCGAAGAAAACGTGAAATATATGAGATGATTTTCATCAAGAATAATCCAAATGCTGTCAATGAAAAAACTGAAATACAGGGGCTTAGCAAGATTTACAACAACATCCTCCAGAACTAAAATAAAATATCTCAGGGCAAATCTGTTTGTGAAGTTAGTGTCCGAAATCTTTATTATAAATGCGCAAAGAGCATAGTATATTTGGGAAGGAGGGGTGCAGTCTGCGTTGACACCTCGATCAATCAACAACAAAATTATAATCTGTATTGTGTATTATTTTTTATGAGACATTCTAGTTTTTTTTATGTGTGTAAGTGTATATAAGTATTTAATTGTTTTTAAGGTAAATCGTAACTCTTTTATATTTTAGTGACCAGAACAATAAACGTAGGACATAATTTGAAAATGGTCGCAGTGACGACTGAAACGTTATTTATACTACAATAGAAACATCTAAATTAAAGTGTTTATTTATGAACCACACAACCTGTGAAAATATCGTTCCTATATATATATATATATATATATATATATATATATATATATATATATATATATATATATATATATATATAATATATATATATATATATATATATATATATATATATATATATATTCAGGTTTGGTTCTAGGTATGTAAAAAAAATTTGAGTATTCTTTGGTAATAAGTAATGGTACTCTATTAGATGACCTTGAAGCTTCCATTTGAAAATTATTAGATATTTTCAGCATTTATTTTAACTTCTAAGTCTATTGAGATATTCTCACGAAAACTGATACATGTTCTTAACGAATTGAAGACAAGAAATATGTGAAATGAGCAGAGCAGTACTTATTTGAATATATCGAATTTGATAAAATTATTTTGTAGCCTTCAATCAGTTACGAACAAGTACGGAATTTGGATAGATTATCTCAATAGTCATGGAAGTCGAAAAAAGTATATGTGAGAGAATCTGATAATAAGATCACGCTGTTATTCACGAACTTCAAGTTTATTCGACATTTGGCATTATTTTCACCAAAGACTGTATCAAAATTTTAAATTTTTATTACTTCCTAAGGCAACACTTTGTGTATTTCTATATATATATATATATATATATATATATATATATATATATATATATATATATATATATATATATATATATATATATATATATATATATATATATATATATATATATATATATATATATATTTTTATATATATATTTTTATATATATATATATATATATATATATGGATAGAAAAAAGATTTTCGTTTTCAATTACATTTGTTGTAAATCTCTAGGTATAAGTTGATTATACAAAATTCATCGCTAGTTTTTCTATAAATGAACAAAGTGTTTAATATTTTTACACATGACGAAAATAAGTTAGAATCTTCGTAGGATCAAGCCATGCATATAATTTTGTTGTTTCGAATTTCGCATTTTTGTGCAAAAGTCAAATTATTAATTGGGAGCTGTTTATTTTTTTCATTTCAAAATCTACTTCGATCATTGTTCACTCCTTTGGTACTTTGTATTCAATTCATTTCGATTACCACGAAATCAACAGCTGCGTTTTTTACTATATTTTGATTAATTGTTATGAATGAACGGATAGAATGAAGAAAAAAATTACTATTTTCATGTGAAAAACTCTTGATATATTATGATACCAGTATTTTGTTGGTTTATATAAGTTTCTAAATTAATTTTATTATTGTAATATGAATGTATTACATTCATAAAATAATTAGTCGAAATTCATTTTCGTAACTATATATATATATATATATATATATATATATATATATATATATATATATATATATATATATATATATATTTATATATATTTGTATATGTATACATATATATATATATATATATATATATATATATATATATATATACATATATATAATATATTATATATATATATATATTATATATATATATATATATAATCTCTTGATAATTATTAGCAATAAACAGGCTGGTTGAATCTTAAAAAACTCGATTTAAATTAATAAATTGACGTTTCAGTATGACATTCATAGTTATACCAAACTTATGATCAAAATTCTAAATTCTTTAACATTTATTGACTTGATAATATTCAATAGATAAGATTGAACGGTCTCGTTAAAAATTCTTGAAGTCTAATATTAACATTCACAATTGTTTTCATTAGAAGGCAAGGAAAACTACAGAAACCTTTACCTATGTAATGTTCGAAAATAATAATAATAGGGTACTATTCATTTAACAGAAAGAAATTAGTCACGGGAAAATATTAAAAAAGTAGAGCAGAATTATCGGTATAGAACGTTTATATGGAAGCAGCCGTTGACACGTGTTTCGGACTCTTTGGTCCTCATCAGAACGGCGTAGCTAAGTATTGGATTGAAAATTTGGAGATGAAAATAGTTTAATAAATAAAATCCTCTGTTATGGAAGATAATCACTTATTTGTGGTTTATTGTTTGAACTCTCCGGTATGGGAGATTTGGTCAAACTTTGCCACGGAGGCGATTAATTCCATCCGAGAGATCTTAGAAAGAGTAAATTGATATTAAAAAAGAAAATTAGTTTTGGGAAAATATTAAACAAGTAAAGCAAAAATTATCGGTATAGTTCGTTTATATGGAAGTAGTCGTTTTTAATGAAATTTTTATAATAAAATCCTCTGTTATGGAAGAAAATCACTTATTTGTGGTTTATTGTTTGAACTCTCCGGTATGGGAGATTTGGTCAAACTTTGCCACGGAGGCGATTAATTCCATCCGAGAGATCTCAGAAAGAGTAAATTAACATTAAAAAAGCAAATTAGTTTTGGGAAATATTAAACAAGTAAAGCAAAAATTATCGGTATAGTTCGTTTATATGGAAGTAGCCGTTTTTAATGAAAATTTTAATTTAGAATTTCAAATTTTTTAAATGAAAAAGGGGTACTTACATATAAAACAATGTAGTTTGGGATCATTGCCATATTTTCAGCTAGCAATATTTAATTATTTATTCGAATTGTTGTTGCCTGTGATCTATTTTTAATCTCTTGATAATTATTAGCAATAACAGGCTGGTTGAATCTTAAAAAACTCGATTTAATTAATAAATTGACGTTTCAGTATGACATTCATAGTTATTCAAAACTTTTGAACAAAATTGAAAATTCTTTGACATTTATTGACTTGATAAAATTGAATAGAAAAGATTGATCTATCTTGTTAAAAATTCTTTCAGTCTAATATTAACATTCAAAATTGTTTCATTAGAAGGCAAGGAAAACTACAGAAACCTTTACCTATGTAATGTTCGAAAATAATAATAATAGGGTACTATTCATTTAACAGAAAGAAATTAGTCACGGGAAAATATTAAAAAAGTAGAGCAGAATTATCGGTATAGAACGTTTATATGGAAGCAGCCGTTGACACGTGTTTCGGACTCTTTGGTCCTCATCAGAACGGCGTAGCTAAGTATTGGATTGAAAATTTGGAGATGAAAATAGTTTAATAAATAAAATCCTCTGTTATGGAAGATAATCACTTATTTGTGGTTTATTGTTTGAACTCTCCGGTATGGGAGATTTGGTCAAACTTTGCCACGGAGGCGATTAATTCCATCCGAGAGATCTTAGAAAGAGTAAATTGATATTAAAAAAGAAAATTAGTTTTGGGAAAATATTAAACAAGTAAAGCAAAAATTATCGGTATAGTTCGTTTATATGGAAGTAGTCGTTTTTAATGAAATTTTTATAATAAAATCCTCTGTTATGGAAGAAAATCACTTATTTGTGGTTTATTTTTTTTTATATGTAAGTACCCCT
Organism: Cynegetis impunctata; assembly: GCA_030704885.1. Classification (NCBI taxonomy): domain Eukaryota; kingdom Metazoa; phylum Arthropoda; class Insecta; order Coleoptera; family Coccinellidae; genus Cynegetis; species Cynegetis impunctata. Next base: position 235,522 of record JARQZK010002940.1, on the reverse strand, counting down.
TTTTCATTTAAAAAATTCGAAATTCTAAATTAAAATTTTCATTAAAAACGGCTACTTCCATATAAACGAACTATACCGATAATTTTTGCTTTACTTGTTTAATATTTCCCAAAACTAATTTGCTTTTTTAATGTTAATTTACTCTTTCTGAGATCTCTCGGATGGAATTAATCGCCTCCGTGGCAAAGTTTGACCAAATCTCCCATACCGGAGAGTTCAAACAATAAACCACAAATAAGTGATTTTCTTCCATAACAGAGGATTTTATTATAAAAATTTCATTAAAAACGACTACTTCCATATAAACGAACTATACCGATAATTTTTGCTTTACTTGTTTAATATTTTCCCAAAACTAATTTTCTTTTTTAATATCAATTTACTCTTTCTAAGATCTCTCGGATGGAATTAATCGCCTCCGTGGCAAAGTTTGACCAAATCTCCCATACCGGAGAGTTCAAACAATAAACCACAAATAAGTGATTATCTTCCATAACAGAGGATTTTATTTATTAAACTATTTTCATCTCCAAATTTTCAATCCAATACTTAGCTACGCCGTTCTGATGAGGACCAAAGAGTCCGAAACACGTGTCAACGGCTGCTTCCATATAAACGTTCTATACCGATAATTCTGCTCTACTTTTTTAATATTTTCCCGTGACTAATTTCTTTCTGTTAAATGAATAGTACCCTATTATTATTATTTTCGAACATTACATAGGTAAAGGTTTCTGTAGTTTTCCTTGCCTTCTAATGAAACAATTTTGAATGTTAATATTAGACTGAAAGAATTTTTAACAAGATAGATCAATCTTTTCTATACAATTTTATCAAGTCAATAAATGTCAAAGAATTTTCAATTTTGTTCAAAAGTTTTGAATAACTATGAATGTCATACTGAAACGTCAATTTATTAATTAAATCGAGTTTTTTAAGATTCAACCAGCCTGTTATTGCTAATAATTATCAAGAGATTAAAAATAGATCACAGGCAACAACAATTCGAATAAATAATTAAATATTGCTAGCTGAAAATATGGCAATGATCCCAAACTACATTGTTTTATATGTAAGTACCCCTTTTTCATTTAAAAAATTTGAAATTCTAAATTAAAATTTTCATTAAAAACGGCTACTTCCATATAAACGAACTATACCGATAATTTTTGCTTTACTTGTTTAATATTTCCCAAAACTAATTTGCTTTTTTAATGTTAATTTACTCTTTCTGAGATCTCTCGGATGGAATTAATCGCCTCCGTGGCAAAGTTTGACCAAATCTCCCATACCGGAGAGTTCAAACAATAAACCACAAATAAGTGATTTTCTTCCATAACAGAGGATTTTATTATAAAAATTTCATTAAAAACGACTACTTCCATATAAACGAACTATACCGATAATTTTTGCTTTACTTGTTTAATATTTCCCAAAACTAATTTTCTTTTTTAATAACAATTTACTCATTTTATGATCTCACGGATGTAATTAATCGCCTACGTGGCAAAGTTTGACCAAATCTCCCATTCCGGAGAGTTCAAACAATAAACCACAAATAAGTGATTATCTTCCATAACAGAGGATTTTATTTATTTAAACTATTTTCAATCTCCAAATTTTCAATCCAATACTTAGCTACGCCGTTCTGATGAGGACCAAAGAGTCCGAAACTCGTGTCAACGGCTGCTTCCATATTTTCGTTCTCTACCGATAATTCTGCTCTACTTTTTTAATATTTTCCCGTGACTAATTTCTTTCTGTTAAATGAATAGTACCCTATTATTATTATTTTCGAACATTACATAGGTAAAGGTTTCTGTAGTTTTCCTTGCCTTCTAATGAAACAATTTTGAATGTTAATATTAGACTGAAAGAATTTTTAACAAGATAGATCAATCTTTTCTATTCAATTTTATCAAGTCAATAAATGTCAAAGAATTTTCAATTTTGTTCAAAAGTTTTGAATAACTATGAATGTCATACTGAAACGTCAATTTATTAATTAAATCGAGTTTTTTAAGATTCAACCAGCCTGTTATTGCTAATAATTATCAAGAGATTAAAAATAGATCACAGGCAACAACAATTCGAATAAATAATTATATATATATATATATATATATATATATATATATATATATATATATATATATATATATCTATATATATATATATATATATATATATATATATATATATATATATATATATATATTGCCTCAAAAATTCAACCCTTCTACGTTCATCTCAAAGATATACCGAATATATATGAGTATATTATTCAGTGTATTAATATCAGTTGAATTTATATTGATTTTCTGATGTACTTAACTCATCAAGTCTCATAATTATTTAGTTCTAAAATGAAAATTAACCCAACTCAAATTTGATTTCATCATACTTTCAATAGGATTAAAGTTATATTTTTCTAGTTGTTGAAGAATTAAACCGAAACTCAATTGTAGTATATTAAAATTATTTTCTTTCAAGCTTAGTAGTATTTCATATAACACATACTTTGCCGCATGTTTTTCTTTCAAACGATAAAAGTAACATCTCCATAGTTCAGCAGAATCACCAAAAATTTATGCAACCAAAGCACTGGCAGTCGTATAACAAACCACAATACAAAATGAAATAAATGATGTAATACGTGAGAAAAATGAACGTTGATGAAATAAATAGCGGCTCTTCTCTTAATTGATCGAAGAATTCTTTCGTTTCTTCTATTGCCCACTTTCCTCCTTCTACCAAAGACGGAAAATCATTTTCGAGTTGTCTAATGACGATACAATTAGTCTGTCCGATAGCTTCCGCCACGTACGTGAAACTTGAATTATTAAAAGTGTTAACTGTTGTAGAATTTCTTGGAGTAATTGGCTCTGCTTCCAGCTGAGTTGATTTATACTCGGAGAACTCAGGTTCTGTAACTAGTGGGGAAGAAGTATGTTCGTTTTTGTCAGGATATTTATCACTTATTTCATTTAAGTTTTTGAAGGGTTCATCTGTTTCAACTGTTCCATATAATCTTGAAACAGATGGATCATCGTTATCGAATTTCAAGGAATTTTTCTCAGATTGAGATTTTTCTTCTGACCTTTCTTGATCTTCCGCATTTTTCTTCTTCGTTAAATGAGTAGGACAAGTAGTTAGACATTTTTTACAAAGTACTTTTGTTTTATTTACATCTGAATGCTTATTAGATTCCATTACGGAATTTTCCTCAATTTCAGTTTATCTCTTGAAATTTAAACGATTTTGTGAGCGAGAATCCGATATATTTTGTATGTCTGTCTTCGAAAATTGTCTTCAACTGGCAAGGCTTTGATATTCACATATTATTCAGGTTCTTCAACTCACTGTTAACAAGAATATAATTAGTTGTTCTCAAATATCCTCGATCAAATGACATATATCTCATCGACATTAATTTTTGAAGGCTTGAAGAACAATTCCATATATTGAAGCATTTTATAAATTCGAAGTAAATAAATGAATTGAATGAAATATAAACCTTATTTTAGTCGTATTTTACTATAAAATATATACTATTGCAGATCATCGAAATTCAACAGTCGTTCGAGAGTACTTTTTTCATCCGTTTAAGACCTCCTTGACCACTATTTTCGAAAAAAATTATATATATATACTTATATATATATATATATATATATATATATATATATATATATATATATATATATATATATATATATATATATATATATATATATATATATACAGGGTCGCTGATATGTATGGAAACGGTCGATTATTTACTAAAGTAAGATAGTTAGCAAAAAATATTAAAATACAAAAGTTTTAGTGTTTTTCAATATCTATCACACTAAATGAAAATTAAGTATACAGGGTCAGTCAAAAAGTATAGATGAAATAAAACTGCTTTTTCTTCAATGAACACCCTATATATAATACCATATTTCAATTCTGCTCGAAATTCTGAACAAAATTTACATAGCACATCATTTCCTAAATTCAACCGTTTTCGAGATATCGAAATTTGAGTATAACTTTTTACTACTCTTATATTTATTGATGAAAAAGCACGAAATGATGTATATTTATTATGAAAGTCACACAAGGTAGAGTATGTGGATATGATTACAATTCAATCATAATATCTCCACAAAAAATAAAAAAAGCATAATTGTTCAGGGTTGATAAAAATGCACGAAAAAATTTGTAATAAACAACAAATTCTATTTAGTAAGGTGCTCAAAGTGTTTACCATTTACCTCCTGACAGTAAATGTAGTCTACAAAAATAGGCCACCAAATATCTAAGAGTTGCAAGAAAGAATAAAGCATGAAATTTCTACCATTCCTCCTCATATGATTTTAAATTCACTACAAAACATTGTTCAGCGAGTTCATTACTGTCAGGAGGTAAATGGTAAACACTTTGAGCACCTTATTAAATAGAATTTGTTGTTTATTTCAACTTGTTTCGTGCATTTTTATCGACCCTGAAAAATTGAGCTTTTTCATTTTCTGTAAAAATATAATTAAGTTGTTATCATATCCACATACTCCACCTTGTGTGACTTTCATGATAAATATCCATCGTTTCGTGCTTTTTCTTTATTAAATTTGAGAGTAGTAAAACCTTATTTTCAAAATTCAATATCTCGAAAACGGTTGAATTTAGGAAATGATGTGCTATATAAATTTTGTTCAGAATATTGAGCAGAATTGAAATATGGTGGAATATATAGGGTGTTCAATTGAAGAGAAAGCAATTTTATTTCTTCAGTACTTTTTGACTGACCCTGTAACGTTAGTGAATAGTCGACCATTTCCATACATATCGGCAATCCTGTATATATATATATATATATATATATATATATATATATATATTGATATATATTTATATATATATATATATATATATATATATATTTCCCGGTACATCTTTAGCGGCTACCATCGAGTCAAATGAGCCTAAATTTGGTACCTCGGATTATTTTCGTTGCAGAACGAAGTACTAACATTTTTTGTTTTCCGAAGTCCACAGCTTCTGCAGATTGAGTTAGATGGTTGAATTTTGAAGAGTACACTGAGTTTATGTTGACCAAATATCATTTTTGGTTTCAACACTTTTTCTCAACCATGCTACATTTCGTGCTGATTACTCCGTTCGAATTGCATCTCGATCTGTTTCGCAATCAGTACACGATGCACTTCGATAGTGTTTTCACGATAGAGTATAAAAATTTGTTATGTGGATTGTGTTGATGTTGAGGTGCGTTCCTTAGTTGGTTTCAACTTTTTCCTCAACTACGATGCACTTCTCAAATAAATTTTTTAGTAAAATAAATTATTTTCTACTTTTCAATTTGGTTTACTATAAGCGTCATATTTCAATATATAATTTAGTCTGTTAGAATCACGTCTCGACGCAATGAATTTCGCGAGAAAAAGACTTTAGTGATGGAGCTCTGCTGCTCAGTTTTTTTGTTATTGAGGTTCACACAACAAAGCTAAGTTTTCCTGTAAAATTGACAGATATAATGAATACTTTGACACTCATTTTCGTAATAATCATTCAAATTAGATTCGAATCGCTTAGTGTCCAGATAGATATTTTTGTTAGTTTCAACAACATTGTTTCAGTATGAGATACTCGGAAACTGGTGCTTACTGAGCAGAGTGAAGTTTTTACTACTATAATTCTGAAACAGAAAGTATTCTTCACATCATTACTTCCCAAGTAGAACTTAGATATTGAATGGAATTGGCATTTACTTGGTGAAAGTTCATATTCATAACTTTATAAAGAAATAAAAAACTAACTTTTCACAGGTTGGAATAAAAATCTATTGGGTAAACGCGTTTCGTCATAACATTGACTTCATCTCGTACTAAACTATGATATTACAAAACAATCTTTTAATTGTTCGCATTGAAAATAAACTGTAAATTTAATCAAAAATTTTCTTATTTCTAACAATGTTCATCCACTTATACAGTCAGATATTACTCATTCACTGGAAATTTGTTTAGAACAAAATTATTTCAGTTTCAACAACGTATATATATATATATATATATATATATATATATATATATATATATAGTAATAAGGAAGGTTTGATCATGGGAAATTCCTCAAGCCCTTTGTTATCAGAAATCTGTATGGATAATTTAGAGAAAACTATCATAAACCACTTCAGCAGGGAATACTTTCTATATTGGTATAGATACGTTGATGACCTCATTGTTTTCTGTAATGGTACAGATAGACAATTGGACAATTTCATTACTTATATTAATTCCATACACCCCCGTATCAAATTTTCTCTAGAAACTGAAATGAATAATTCTATTGATTACTTAGATTTAAATATAACCAGAAAAAGCAACAAACACGAATTTTCAATTTTTCATAAACCATCTCCTACAGATATTACAATTCATGACACATCAGTGCACCCTTGTTCACATAAATTTTATATATATATATATATATATATATATATATATATATATATATATATATATATATATATATATATATATATATATATATATATATATATATATATATATATATATATATATATATATACATATTATATATATATCATATATATATATATATATATATATATATATATATATATATATATATATATATATATATATATATATATATATATATATATAATATATATTTATATATATATATATAACACTTTATATATATATATATATATATATATATATATATATATATATATATATATATATATATATATATATATATATATAATTATTTAATCGAATTGTTGTTGCCGGTGATCTATTTTTAATCTTTTGATAATTATTAGCAATAACAGGCTGGTTGAATCTTAACAAACTCGATTTTATTAAAAAATTGACGTTTCACCATGATATTCGTAATTGAAATTTCTTTGACATTTATTGATGTGAAAAAATTGAAAAGATAAGGCTGCTTTGTCTTGCTAATTATTTATTATATGCTATTCAGTCTAATATTAACATTCAAAAATGTTATCATTAGATGGTTAGGGAAACCAAAGAAACCTTTACCTACGTAATGTTTGAAAATAAAAATAATAGGGTACTATTTATCTAACAACAAAGAAATCAGTCATGGGAAAACATTGAAGATGTGGAGCAAAATTATCGGTATAGCACGTTTATATGGAAGCAGCCGTTGACACGTGTTTCGGACTCTTTGGTCCTCATAAGAACGGCGTAGAAAAGCATTAGATTGAAAATTTGAAGATGAAAATAGTACAACAAACAAAATCCTCTGATACGGAAGACAATCACCCTCATTGTGGTTTATTGTTTGAACTCTCCGGTATGGGAGATTTGGTCAAACTTTGCCACGGAGGCGATTAATGCTATCAGCGAGAACTAAGAACGAGTAAATAAACAATAACAAAGAAATTAGTCGCGGAAAAATATTAAATAGGTAGAGCAAAATTATCGGTATAGTTCGTTTATATGGAAGTAGCCGTTTTTAATGAAATTTTTTATTTATTTAGAATTTCAAATCCTTTAAAAAAAGGGTACTTACAGTTTATAAAAACTTTGAAACTCTCAGCTTAAGTTTGGGGTCATTGCCATATTTTCAGCTTGCAATATTTAATTATTTATTCGAATTGTTGTTGCCTGTGATCTATTTTTAATCTTTTGATAATTATTAGCAATAACAGGCCGGTTGAAATCTTAAAAAACTCGATTTTCATTAAAAATTGACGTTTCACTATGATATTTCGTAATTGAAATTTCTTTGACATTTATTTGATGTGAAAAAATTGAAAAGATAAGGCTGCTTTGTCTTGCTAAATTATTTATTATATGCTATTCAGTCTAATATTAACATTCAAAAATGTTATCATTAGATGGTTAGGGAAACCAAAGAAACCTTTACCTACGTAATGTTTGAAAATAAAAATAATAGGGTACTATTTATTCTAACAACAAGAAATCAGTCATGGGAAAACCAATTGAAGATTGTGGAGGCAAATTATCGGTATAGCACGTTTATATGGGAAGCAGCCGTTGACACGGTGGTTTCGGACTCTTTGGTCCCCATCAGAACGGCGTAGCAAAAGCATTGGATTGAAAATTTGAAGATGAAAATAGTACAATAAACAAAATCCTCTGATACGGAAGACAATCACCCTCATTGTGGTTTATTGATTGAACTCTCCGGTATGGGAGATTTGGTCAAACTTTGCCACGGAGGCGATTAGTGCTATCCGCGAGGACTAAGAACGAGTAAATAAACAATAACAAAGAAATTAGTCGCGGGAAAATATTAAATAGGTAGAGCAAAATTATCGGTATAGTTCGTTCATATGGATGTAGCCGTTTTTAATGAAATTTTTTATTTATTTAGAATTTCAAATCTTTTAAAAAAAGTTACTTACAGTTTATAAAAACCTTGAAACTCTCAGCTTAAGTTTGGAGTCATTGCCATATTTTCAGCTTGCAATATTTAATTATTTATTCGAATTGTTGTTGCCTGTGATCTATTTTTAATCTCTTGGTAATTATTTGAAGATGAAAATAGTACAACAAACAAAATCCTCTGATACGGAAGATATCAGAGGATTTTGTTTGTTGTACTATTTTCATCTTCAAATTTTCAATCCAATGCTGCTTTGCTACGCCGTTCTGATGAGGACCAAAGAGTCCGAAACACGTGTCAACGGCTGCTTCCATATAAACGTGCTATACCGATAATTTTGCTCCACATCTTCAATGTTTTCCCATGACTGATTTCTTTGTTGTTAGATAAATAGTACCCTATTATTTTTATTTTCAAACATTACGTAGGTAAAGGTTTCTTTGGTTTCCCTTACCATCTAATGATAACATTTTTGAATGTTAATATTAGACTGAATAGCATATAATAAATAATTAGAAAGACAAAGCAGACTTATCTTTTCATTTTTTTCACATCAATAAATGTCAAAGAAATTTCAATTACGAATATCATAGTGAAACGTCAATTTTTTAATAAAATCGAGTTTTTTAAGATTCAACCAGCCTGTTATTGCTAATAGATTATCAAAAGATTATTATATTTATAATATATATATATATATATATATATATATATATATATATATATTATATATATATATATATAATATTATATATATATATATATTATATATATATATTATATATATATATATATTACATTATAATATATATATATATAATATATATATATATAAATAAATATATATATATATATATATATATATATATACGCGTATATATCAGAAATCAAAAAAACTTCGAAAACTGTGGTCCAGAAGGTCTAAAACGGTTAAAAATATTCGAATAAAAATACTGAATTTTCCTTTTCAGCACTTTGGTTGGGGTGTTAAAAAATTCTAAATTACTTACGAGAAAGCTGAAAATTGTTTTACTCCGTTCAATGTATGCCTGCAATGAACTGTTTACATTTCCCCCACTCGCTAGGTTCTCTTTGGCTGTTGTGTACAGGATTATAGTCGGAAACACGTTTTTTTAATTAACAAGATATCTCGGAATCAACCATCGCTATGAGAATATATTGTCCATAAAAATGTTGAAGAGCTTGGAAATATGAAGAAAATAAATACCCAAAATTTTTTTTCATTGAATATTAAGGTCTCAAATGTTTTCCAAAGTTTGGTTGATAAGATAATCAAAATCTCCAAATCATTAAAACCTTAAACAGATATATATATATATATATATATATATATATATATATATATATATATATATATATATATATATATATATATATATATATATATATATATATATATTTATATATATATATATATATATATATATATATTTATATATATATATATATATATATTTAACATATATATATATATATTATATATATTTTATATATATATATATATATATATATATATATATATATATATATATATATATATATATATATATATATATATATCTTATATATTAAATTCTCGTGTCACGGTGTTACAAGTTAAACTCCTCCGAAATGGCTCGACCGATTCTCATGAAATTTTGTGTGCATAGGTCTGAGAATACAGCATTCAAAAATACATACAACTCTAAATATGAATATCATTTCATTAATAATCATTTGAAACAGCCCTAAATTATTTAAAATGGAGTACGTTGCACTATCGCATTTCATGTGTTAATTGTGGAGCGATTATATTTTCCTTCATCTTGCAAGAAAATTTTGAATGAGCTAATAAGTATTGCAGTGCCTATGTCTCAATTGTTTTCGCTATTTACCATGAAGATATTGTAAAAGGAATCAGCACAATGAAACAGGCGAGCGAAGAAATACATTTTTTGATTTTCGATGAGCCAAAGCAGGCACTACGTTTAAAAAAATTTATTCAAAGATAAAATTGAACAAAAACTCTACAATAAGTTATACATATCAAAATAAATTGTAGTAGTTGATGAAGATATTGAGTTTTTGGTAATGACAGCAGTATATTCCTCTACAGTCCTAGTAGAGGTAAAGTGAAACATTCTTTAACTTGTGCAACAAATCTGAATATGATATAGAACAAAATTTCGTACTTTATAAAATACAATTTCCTCCGAAATGAGGTGGAATAAAGATAGATTGAGTTTTATTTCATCGACTAATATGAATTCAAGCAAAATCATCTATTTTGAGCATTTTTTGAATTAAAAAATGTTTAAAACTATACTAAACTGCAACATGCCGTAAATATTTTTTGTAATGAAAATGCAAGACAGTAATGATATTAATGAAGCAGGACCAAAATATTTAATGATAATATGGGATAGTAAAAAATTTATTCTTTCAAATTTCAATTTTTTTGGAAAAATAAGTAAGGGAATCTTCCTTCACACACACCTTCTTCTTACAAGTCCAACATTGAAACAAAATGTTGCGAGAGTTGTAGTACGGAAAAAGTAAACAAAGATTATTATAAAGGTACTAAACTTGTTTCAGAATTTTAAGCTCTGAAATCGTATAACAATATTTCAAGTAGCGTTAGTTGCTTCTGAGATGTAGATATGTTGATGAAGGAAAAGGGGTTTTCGGCTATAAACCTAACTCAAAAGACTATTCACTCCAAACCTAAACTGTAGACATAGGTACAATTTCCATATTTTCCTAGTTAATTCTGAATTCAGCCTCGAACCAATGGGCTATTACAGCTCTCATATATTAATATCTATATAAATTTATTCAAACCCATTTCAAAAATTTTATACATACATATTATATATATATATATATATATATATATATATATATATATATATATATATATATATATATATATATATATATATATATATATATATATATATATATGTATATATATATCAGGGGTGGCCAACTTGATTAGACCCAAGATCTACTGTTTACTGACGAAACCCTGTGCGATCTACCAATTACATACTTCTTGAAATTTTAAATGAAACAATATACAATTATGTAGTATTTTTTATTTTATTAAGAGGGAAAACATAAAATTGAAAATTATTCTTAGTAACTACTTATTTATATTTGTGTGAGCATTGCGTCTGAGCATCTTCCGCTAGATTAGCAAAGTTAGGGTTGTACTTGGAAATTGCCAACCTTAAAGAATCCAATGTATGGGCGTCTGTTTACTTTTTGTTTGTTTTAAGTAGGAAAATGCTGATTCACATAAATATGTTGAACCAAAACACGAATGCAGTTGTTCAACACATTTTCTTCAAATTTGGATATTTCTCGTTGGAAACCAATGCCCAGAAATCTAGACCAGAGGATGACCTTGCTTTAGGGAATATATCGCAGCGCAGAGTAAAAATTTCGTTCTGAAGTATCATGTGGTCCATTTGAAATGTATCTGCAAATTTTTTAGCCATTTCATAGATGTCACTATGATCAATGGAATTATTAAACAGATAACTGATGAATTCCACCAACTTCTCAATTTTTTTGAAATCACTAAAGCGAATTTCGAAGTCTGATACCACTGCCATAATTTCTGCCGTGTACTTGTCAGGAATGAAATTGTAGGTAGGATGTTTTTCCATATGATCCTTGATGTTTACAAATTGTTGAAAATGTTTCTTCTTGATGTCAACTATCATAGACGCTGTTTGAATTTGAAATGCTGCAATAGAGCTCATCATTTCTGTTACTGTTTTATTCTTGCCTTGTAGTTCCAGATTTAATGTGCTCAGTTTTCCGGTAAAATCTTTTAAAAATGCTAAATCACATTGCCAGTCTAAATCACGCAGTTGCTGATAATCATCACCCCTCTCTTCAAGAAATTTTATTATTTCGTCCAATAGATCTCGAAATCTTTGCAAAAACTTGCTTCGACGCAACCACCTTACGTCAGTGTGCAATGCCAAATCTGGTTCCTTCTCATCTGATTGCTGTTTAAAGAGCCGCCTTTGGAGAGATTTTCCTTTTATGGAATTTACAATCTTGAAAGAAATATCCATTACATGTTTTGTGTTTAGTCTCTTATTAGCCAGTACTTGTTGATGAATTATGCAGTGGTAGCTAATGAAGTCTGGAAAGTCTTCGTCTTTGTGACAAAAAGCAATAAAACTGTTATGAATACCTGTCATTGCAGGAGCCCCATCAGTTGTCATTGATACGAGTTTATACAAAGGTAGCTTAATCTTGCTAATATATGCTTTGAATTCCGTGAATATATCAAGGCCACGAGTTTTTCCTTTTAAGGAAATCATACTTAGCAGTTCTTCTTTCGTCGAGAAATCTTCAAAGACCATCCGAATAAAAATAAGTAATTGTGCAGTATCAGTGATATCTGTTGACTCGTCAAGTTGTAGCGAAAAAGCAACGCAGCGGACGATATCTCTTTGTAGTTGTTCGTTTATGTTTTCACTCATTGTTTCTATACGGCGCATCACAGTATTTCGAGACAGCTGTAAATCATGAATAGCTTTTTTAATTTCATTTTTATTTTTGAAACAGCGAATCTGACACTTCTTCAAAAATTTCCTTGATGTATTCTCCATCGGCAAAAGGTTTGCACTTTTGTGCAATTCTGTAGCTTATTTGGAAAGAAGCTTCAGTTGCAGCCTTACTTTGCTTAATAGGCCTAGAAAACATGTTTTCTTGAACTGTTAATTGCGATTTCAATGCTTGCAATTTAGGCTGCGGTTATAGTGGATGCGTTATCTGACGACCAACTAGTCGGACGTACACGTCAGATGTCGCAGGAATGAATCAAATACATAATAATGTATCACTATGGTTATAGTGCTTGCGAATCGGTCGTCCGATGACGTTAGAAGTCGTTCAATCGCTTTGATATTTCATGCGACTTTGTGCGAACGTCAAAATGGATAATGAAAAACTGATCATTAGTTTTTGAAAATAAATGTTTATGGGACATGAACCAGAAATGTTACCATAATAGAGATATTTCCCGTCAAAAATGGGATAAAATTGCCAAGGAGATGAATACGAATCGTAAGTAGCAGATACTTTCATACCTTAAAGTTACTGCTAGTCTTTCTTTTGCTGATATACATTCACGAAAATTTGACTGCTTAGATATAGTTCCTTCAATTCCGTTAAGGATATAATTAAAGTAATAAAACTTTTAATAGCGGACTTTCTACATACTGATAATATTCTTCAAAATTATTATTGTTGATATCCATGATTTATGTAAGTTAGAATGACAGTCTAGGTGCAAACACAGAACAAAATACGCATTGACTATAACCACCGTTGTCTGACGATCAGTTCTGACGTGTACGTCCGACTAGTTGGTCGTCAGAAGACGCATCCACTATAACCGCAGCCTTACTCTTTCTTATTTCGCTGTTAGGTGGAAAGTCTGTCTGGTATTTACTATGAATTGTGTTAAAATGTCGCTATAAATTTCTTTTTTTCGGTATTGCCACAGATGTATTGCATATTAAGCAGCAACAGTTTTCTTTCACCATAGTAAAGAAGTAGTCCAGTTCCCGTTCTTGGTGAAACTGATAAGTTTTTGATTTCTTTGGAGCACATTTTTCGACGATCTACAAAAATAAAATTAAAATATCAATAACATAATTGGTATAATAATAAAAGTAGAAATATAGAAATATCCTACCACTAATTTATTTTCATTAAATAACAGTGTATTAAGTTATTTCGTACTTAATATATTTAACTAGGTATATTTTTGAGGGGTTCGTTTGCAACAGTAACAGTTGAAAATATTATCTTACTTTATTCGATGAACCTTCAGAAGCATTTCTTTCTTCATTTGAATTTTTTTCAGTGTTTCTCTTCAACCACTTATCCATAGCGTAACGCGCGATGCAAAGTCTAATCGTGATTTACATCGGTAGTCGTTGACGTCGTAACTCCGCGATCCCTGTCGTCAACTGACGGATTGACTTCCACCCCACCTCCGCGTCCCGCTACTTCAGTAGTTATCTTGTGTCCCGCCTATTGTCCTTTGCGCGCCGAAGAGAAAAAGAGCTACTGCGTGGAAGACATGATAAATAACGGCGATTGAAAAATGATACAATATGATGCGCCCAGCAGTTGGTGATTACTTTGCGCGGTCTGTTCTACGTATTTTTTTACATATAAATATTATTATTAGGTATATTAAACTTATATATTTTTGCCTTGCCACGATCGACTGGACTAATAGCCGCGATCGACCGGTTGGCCACCCCTGATATATATATATATATAAATATATATATATATATATATATATATATATATATATATATATATATATATATATATATAGTTTGTTCTTACATCGCATTTGAAGATAAACATTTCACGATTTCTGTATACGTCAATTTTTTGTCAATTATTTGATATAATAAGAAAATATTTATATAGACAAAAATTATTATTTGCGATTTAAATGGTACTTTCTTGTATGAAAGAAGTCCGATTGTAACACAAAACCCAGATTTCTCTTTGAATTGATTACTAATTTCAGTGTACACAACAATACAGACAAAACTAGCAAACACATTGATGAATAATTCCACAATACAATATTAAATAAATTAAATAGTACAATAAAAAGAGAAAAAGTGAACGAACAAATAGACACTCCTTCTTCATTTGATTCCAGAACACATGAACCTGATTTATAGAAATGAAGCTTCCATCTAGAATATGTTGGAGGTATCTGTTGCTGCTGATTATATTAGGAAATCCAGGAACTTCCAAACTGGTACTTAATAAACCAGAGCTTCTCGACACATCAGAACCACTTGGTTGATCGAAGGAAAACGAAATTGTTCTTCTTCTGCCCTCCATTTGAGTTAAAATATCAGAAATATTTTCAGTTACAGTATAACTTCTTTCTGCGTCTTCTGACAAATAGGCATCGTTTGTTTCCTCATCTACAAATCGCGGTACTGTTTGATTTGGTACCAACATGGATTTTGTCAATTCTGGTTGATTAATACTATCGTACCTCCACGACGATTTATCTACTTCAGAAGTTTTTTCATCATCGACTGATCTCTCCTTGTCTAAACTGAATGTGTCAATGATTTTTTCTTCAGTTTCCTCAACACCATTTGGAGTCATATATGTCAGAAATCTTTCCTCATTCATAATCTTAATAATGTCACTAGATTTCAACTCATTACTCTGAAATGTAGCATCGGAGATTTGACTACTCTGATCATATGTACCAGAAACTTCACGAAAAGATGATGAACTCTGTGTTTCCTTATTTCTTGCTAGATTATTCGCTAAGAAGTTATATTGGGGACTGGATTTCGACTCATTATTCTGAAATTTAGCATCGGAGATTTGACTACTCTGATCATATGTACCAGAAACTTCACGAAAAGATGATGATCTCTGTGTTTCCTCATTTCTTGCTAGATTACTTGCTAATGAGTTATATTGGGGACTAGATTCCGACTCATTACTGTGAAATGTAGCATCGGAGATTTGACTGCTCTGATCATATGTACCAGAAACTTCACGAAAAGATGATGTTTTCTGTGTTTCCTTATTTCTTGCTAGATTATTCGCTAGTAAGTTATATTGGGGACTAGAACTTGGAAATTCTTTAACAGATATCCGCTCTAATACATCAGCATCTTGGTTTTCGTCAAGAACGTTAGAAGAACTAAATGATCCTGGCATTCCCATAATATTAACTTCAATTGAAATGTTTCGTGAGATAGCAGAAGTTACAAAACCTGTGGCAGACATCCTCTTCAATGCATCATCATTTCTGTTGTCATCAGAGATAATTGATGATCTTGATTTCTCACCTGTATTGGCGAGATCTTCCAGTGAAACTTCATTTTTGCGATCGAAATTTTTAGATTGTAAATCAAATATATGGTTCGATAAATTGCGCCCATTATTGAAGCTAATAATATCTAGGGCAACCGATGATATATTATATTTCAACGTATTGCTCTCTTTATTTTTGTACATATCCTCGAACCCCTTAGGTGATCTTGATATTTGATCATTTTTCACTTGATCTTCAAGAGCTCTTGATGACTTTGGCACAGGATCATGTTTCACTAGATCTTCAAAAGCTCCTGATACCTGATCATTTTTCACTAATTCTTCAGAAGTTCTTGTTTCCTCATCATTTTGATCATTTTGATCATTTTCGACGAGATCTTCAAACGAAACATAGTTTCTCGGCTTGGAACTATTATAGTTTTCGGTAACAAGTTGTTTTCCTGCATTCCTATCATCATTTTCATCAAATATTTTGTTTTCAATCGATGATATTCGAATTAAAACATTCACTTTCACATCAGAAGGAGCAGTTATAGTTTCTTCAGCATATTCGTCGAAACTCGATTCCATTATTTCATCTTTCATATCATCTTCATCTTTGCCGGTCAGCAGTGTTAATTCACTACTTTCGACTCTCCTGATTATAGATTCTTCTATAGACGTTATTTCACTTTGTTGATTTTCTTTAGGAATTTCTATGAATTCAATTTGTGAATACTGGTCCTCGATAGATAGTTCATGTGCTGTTTCACTGTATTCACTTATCTCATTTTCTTCTTCCTCGAGAAAATTGAATCTGCGACGTAGTTCATCGGATAATTTTTCCGCAGAGTACTCTGTGATAGAAAATTTGACAGCATGTTCCGTGTTACTATGATAATTATCTTCTTGCCCTAAAGGTTTCAGTGAAGACCTACGAACATTTCTTGAACAACTGGAGGGGTTGCATCCTGTTGGTAGTTCGTTTGAATCAATCTGAGTGGTTTTGTCAACCATCGTTTTATTTGTCTCCATACTTTAGATATGAATAACTGAATCCGTATCCGTCGTGAAATAATCTGTTGAAAAAATATCCAGCTGTTAGAATTAGCACTGAGGATATTAAGCTATTGCTTTGAAGTAAATAATCATCTGAAAAATTCGAATGGATTTTTGATATTGAAAGTTTAATATGAAATTAAACATGATCAAATTTTAACCTTTATTATCATTACAATTTATTTTTCAGTGATTTCATTATTGTTTTAAACTTCATATATTTTATTCAGTGTGAAGTAAGGTAAAGGAATAAAAACACAACAATCAATAAAATAATCGGCCTTTCCCTCATCCGTTCGTAAACAGTTATAGCGTTCGAGTAAATATTCTTCGCTGATTTTACTGAAGACTGCAGAGTTATATGTCCGGAGGAAATATGTTTTGCATGAGGTTTAGGTTCTTTCCATCTTTTTGTTTGAGTAGAACAAAGAGGACAGCTGCAGATATTTTCGCGAGCGTTTGATGGACTAATTTCTTTTTGATATGCAGTGGAAAGTTTGGGATTAATAGATGTTGACTGTATTCTATCATTTGCTGGCCATATACGACAAGTGCAATTTGAGTCTGTAACACAATTTGGCGAGTAGTGCTTGAAGGATATATCTTTTTTTGGAAACCCCACCAAGTGAACCCTGGAAAGTTCTTGCGGATCATCCAAAATGTCAGGGTATCCATCTGAATCATATGGTTTCATTTCATTCGAATAAGTGGTTATCTTACGGCCCGTCTGTCTTACAGTATCATTTGCGTAGTAATCAGGTTTCCGATATCCCTGATAGCTCTTACCAGAATGGAGAATGGGATGTAATATTTTTCTGTCGTATTCATTCGAGTTCATATCGGCATCCTTGGTTATTTCTTCCTGAGACTCGCTGGCATGAAATGCTTCAACTTCATTCTTACGGTCATACTGATCGCAGTCCTGAGGTATACACTGAACACTTTTTTCGTAAATAATTTCCGTAGACGTATAACATCCTTCGTCGTCGTCGGGTTTGGTTTGTATCAACTTTTTCTTATATTTCACCATCTTTAAGCGGGCTCCATTTGAAATTTTATTATCGATCCAGGATTTCTGTGGAAAGATATATAATTTGAGGAAATTCTGCATCACTATAATTTGATGAACACAAAAAAGTATTTCCAAAACCAGTGCGACATTTTTTCTCAAAAAATATGTGCTATTTTATTCATATATAATCTCATCGATTTTTCGTTTATCTTCTTATAGTATGGAAGTTCTTCAAGGCAAAATGTTAATTCCCTAACCTAAAAAGGTTTAGGTATATGCGGTGTCTTCGTGAAAAACTTTGCTAGCTTATGTTTCGATAATTCATAAATCCTAAAGCGATTCATTTTTGAGTCAATGATGAAATTTGGCACATTGATAAATCTTGTATATTTTTCTTCGAAGCCTATTGAGAGTGGGTTATATCGATTCAGCGGTACTTGAACTATATTCAGTAGAAAACGTTTTTGGGAAAATATCGAGCTAAGTAAACGACAACTTTCAACTAATGGAAGAAGGATTTCTTGAGTTGAAGTAGTTCTAGATTGACAGAAACCTATTGCATTTTCAGGAAATCCATTTCGTAGTTTACAAGTTAATGGTACATAGAGTATCAGGTGCAATTTATTGGAATAGACTCCGAATAAATTCGAGATGTACGATAACCATAGATGAGAGTAAAGTAATTTTAAATATTTTCTACAGTAAAATTCTTGATATTAAATTCCATGCTCATGTTAGCATATTGGCGATATAATGGAAACTATGTTTATTATTAGTGCGATGAAATTTTCTATGTTGGTATTATTTAATTTCAGACAAAAATTTTTCAGACTATACGGAAAAAACCAATATAAATCATTTAACAAAAACTGATAAACAATAGTCATAGTTCGTTGAATAAAGTGATACCGAAATAGTTCGTACTTCAGGAATATTTCTATGTAAGGAAAAATTATGTTAGAATTGCTGTCCTAGTGTGATTAGAAGTCGGAGTGCTATAATGTGATGAACACCTACTAGTAGGAATATAGGTTCTTCTAAAGGATAATAATCCTCAGAATATCAAAGCAGATCAGTTCGGTATCATTAATTAGATGAGGCAACGCTTTCATTCGTTATTTCATCTCAGAATTTTCGAAATGCAAACTTTTAATCTATTCGTTCGGTATGTGATATTATTATGCTATTCAAGAATTTTCAGCTGGAGTATGCTTATGATCTACCTGTATGTGAAATAGTTTTTCTCTCAACAGTATATTTATATATATATATATATATATATATATATATATATATATATATATATATATATATATATATATATATTTGATATTGAAAGGGTATATTTGGTGTTACCCTCTTTAACGAATCCATTTTGTTTTTATAGAACATATCAAGAAAATTGGAAAAGAACACAAGAAAGTGGTGCACTAGCTTGCCTATGAATCAAGAATCGAAAGTGATCAAGATGGAAGCATACATTAAATTATCTTTTGAAACAAATATAACAGAAATTTAATGATAATATTGATAACTTATCCGAATCAGTGTTTGAGTTCCGTAACACAATGTATGATATTATAAGTGTGTATTTAAATATATTTCTTTTCTGAGCGTTACTTGTATCCATATATTATTATTGTTTAATATTATTGATAATAAATGAATTGTGAAAATGATTCAGAACAAGTTGAGGATATAGCTATGATGTAGTAAGGTGAGTAAAAGTGATAGTAAATTGAAAGTAAGATACTCTATGTAATAGTTATAAAGATATGAGTATAATAACAGTATGTTATTACAGATAACGTATGATTCTCAGGTGGAAAATTTGATTGAAATTTTCACGAAACATCTACTATCTATTCGTATCATGAAAAGCAAACATGTGTTCTACTTTAGTTAGCACAAATCATTCATTACTAAGTATTGAAACAGTTTATAATAAGTACATATTTTCATAGTAAATAAATAGAAAATGTTTATTTTTATAACCTTCATAAAAGTTGTCAATTAATTTCATTGTGACTGCTATTTAATAAATAAAATAGAGCGAAAGCAATTTTTTTCTAGCCATGTTTCCCACGATTAGTGTCTTCTTTTTTCTGCATCTTTGAGCCCATTAACTTATGAAAATTCGTTATTTTCTCGAAATTTTGATGAAATATCACTAATCTTGAGTATCGTGATATATATATATATATATATATATATATATATATATATATATATATATATATATATATATATATATATATATATATATATATATATATATATATATATATATATATATATATATATATATATATATATATATATAACATAACGGTTAGAATCGAATTTAACTCTACAAAATGAACTAACTATTTTACAGTATTGTTAAACATTATTGAAAGAGGCATTTCTCATTATAGAAATATGTTTATTTAGAGATATTCATGAAGTATTTATTTTATGGAAACTCATTTCAAATAACAGAAATAAAAATACTTCATCAATTTCCACACAATGTATTTAAAATATAGATGAAACTGTTTTCGACTATCACATCATTGTCAAGTAAATGTAGACATATCAGGTAAAACTATTTATTTCAAACCCTTTAAGATTTAGGAGTGGAGAGGATTGGTTATTTACAGTTTGGAATTCTGGGTTTCTTCTGAGCTTGTTATTTTTCAAACTTTCCAACAGATTCATTGTGGTTCCATTATTGCAAATATGTAGAATTTTAATATCTTCTATTGTATAAAGTATAAACTTCAAAATAAAGAACACTTGGCTTATGTTTCACAATATAAAAAATATTTAGATACTGTATTTAGCAGTAACGAAAAGTCGACATGTTTCGAGTTATGAACTCATTATCGAGACTGACTACAGGAGAGTATTACATCCTATTATATAAAACAGACAAAAGCAAAGGTGATACCTGAAAATCAATTTGTTCGTTTACAAGGGGTAATTGACTATTATGGACGGAACTTATTTCGAGAATTTCAAGAAGCTGAAGGCGCTTTCCTTTGTTACCTGAATGTAACAATTTGATTTTTCTTTATTATTGACCAAGAATTACTTCAAGTTTCTTTTATTTGTACAAATTGTTTTAACGTTATTTTTCGATAGTCTGTTACAAATTTTGCTACTCAAATTAGCCACATAATTTATTGGGAAGTATTTTTGTTCTTCATTAATAGTTTATATTGAATGCAACAGATACTTTATTCGATTTTTCCCAATGAGCTTGTCGATAAGACTTTCATTGTAACCGTTGTTGGTGGCTAGTGATTTAATTGTATTAACTTCAGTTTGAAAATTTGTTTCCGATAATGGAACCGTGAACAACCTATGTATGAATGAATGAAAAGCACTGAGTTATTTTAATGTGTTGGTTACTGTCGCTGTGAATTAAAGTATCTGTGAAGGTTGGTTTTCTATAAATGTTGAGAGTAAGAGAATTCAAAATCCTAGCAATCTGAACGTCTAAGAAATTCAAGGTACCGTTTTCGTTTTCTACTTCTTTTGTAACTTGAATCGAGTTGTAGAAAGTATTTATATATTTGAGGAAATTATCTAACTCCCTATCGGCACCAGTCCAAATACAAAAAATATCATTTACATAACGCCTCCATAATGAAACCTTAGTAATTAAATTATTATTAGCATTGAAAATTTTTTCTTCTAAGTTATTCATGAAAATTTCACTCAACAAAGGCGATAACGGTGATCCCATGGGCAATCCGTCTTCTTTTTTGTATAATATATTATTAAATTGTATTGTCTTCTATTGTAATTTTTTGCCTTGTAGTTAAAATTATAAAATAAACTACAAGGCATAAAATTACAAAAGAAGATATTGAAATTTTACATACTTGCAATAACGGAAAGTTTGGAAATTAATAAGCTTAGAAAAATCTCAGAATTCCAAACTGTAAATAACCATTTAGACCTCAACTCCTCTCTCCTCCTAAATCTTTGAGAGTTAGATATAAATAGTTTTACCTGATACGTTCAAATTTACTTGATGATACTTGGTGATAGTCGAAACCAGATGTATCTATATTTTAAATACATTGTGTGGCAATTGACGAAGTATTTTTATTTCTGTTTATTTGAAAATGTTAAGTAACTATCCTCATAAGGCTTGGGAAAAATGAATTTTCATATTTTCGAATTAAGTTAGCATGAGTAAATTTATCGTTCTTTCACCTCACTGGAAATGCCCATAACTCGTAGAACGCATTATGAATATAGGAAATTCAAGAAATTATATCTCACATATGACAGACTGATAAACTTCGGTGTATCCATAGTTTGCGCTGAACATGCCTACTCAATATTCATAGCTATTTACTTGTAAATTACATCAAATGGAGAAAGCGTGAAAAATATTTGAAAAGAATACTACAAGGAGAATCATCTCGCAAGCGGAACATCTGGCTACCTTTCGAACAACATAGGAAAGCGAGAAAATCCATTTTCGTTCTTCATATTGTAAAACATACTCATGAATTAGATATGAACACTCTCTTGGTTGGTATAACCGTCTACTCTTTCATCGAATTCTTTCTTCCGCACGTTTCCGCATTTCATCGTTTCCTTGTTAAAATAATAGCATTTTTCACATACTGTGATAGAATGTAAACAAGTTTATATATAAATATATATATATATATATATATATA
>JARQZK010002940.1:207500-210000 GCA_030704885.1 Cynegetis impunctata | reverse complement strand
CGTAAACTTTTTAATAAAATCGAGTTTTTTTGAGATTCACCAAGCCTGTTATTACTAATAATTATCAAAAAGTTATATATATATATATATATATATATATATATATATATTCAAATTTATCTCAACTCAACCAGAAGTTATGAGAGCGATTTAAAAACATCCTTCGAGTTTTGATTTTTGATAATACAAAAGGCACAATTTTCTATTATTTGCGAGGAAAAATCGGATGAAAAGAACAGGCAAGTAATTAAAAGAAGTCTTGAATAACTACAATCATATAACACGCTATATTCGTGATGAATATTGGAATTTAGGCGTAACTAAATACCTTAAATCAACAATTATTATGTATATTGAATCTCAAATTTTTAAAAGAATTCGCATTCGTGAAAAATCCTTTAGAAACAGATGCAAAAAATGTTCGATTAAATATCGTGCTTTTAGAAAAAGTTGAAGAGTTCACAGAATAAATAATTTCGACTGGACGTAAGGTAGAGTGAACCTGAAAGGAAAACTCACATTATCGATTAACCGGAAAGTCCCTGCGCGTATTCTTTGCCTGCAGGTGAATTTTTTCGTTATTCCGATTCAGGAGTAACCAAATATATGAAAAGCATCTAGTCTGGCTACAAAAAAAGACATTTTCAAATATTACCATTGTTTCCCATACAGTAATTAATAATTCAACCGATCAGTTATTCCATTTCATCCACCCACGTTAATGTGTTGATGTAGGTAAAGCATTCGTTCACTTTGAAACATACCGGCATTATCTCAGTTATAATTATAATTGCTGTTCTATAATATATATATATATATATATATATATATATATATATATATATATATATATATATATATATATGTTCTATAATATATATATATATATATATATATATATATATATATATATATATATATATATATATATATATATATATATATATATATATATATATAAAAGTAAAAAAAGTGGGTACTCGGCAAAGAGAGGGGCTGGATAATTGACAAAACAACCAATTGCCAATTTACATCTATATTTGAAATCTGAAAATTACACGCGAATCAGACCAAATAAACAGGTACAAAGTTGAAAGCTTACTTACACATTGGCTAGTTGTACATAATAAGTTCTAGAGAACAATTAATTTGTAAAATACATATTAATTTAGTAATATTAAGATCCTAGCAAAACTGTAACACATAGAATTCAACAAAACAAAAAAAACAAAGAGGTTCTAAAATACAATTCACGTCAAAAATCGAACCACAGAGAAATACCACCAACATGCTCGACCGCCAGACAACCAATCTTCTTATTCTTCCAAAGAGTGTTCAGAATCAAAGTTATTATCTGAGTTTTTTTTTTTTTTTAAAGAGGTGGGACGTGTGCCCTCTCATACGCGCCCGACCTCCGTACAATTTTGGCTTCGTCAACGTGGACAATTAGCCATCAATTTACTATAATGAGGGGAACCACTTATATCCGGACGCATACAAATACCCAGGAACACGGTGGGAATCGAACCCACCAACTGCGTCAACGAAGACGGCATAGCGTTACCTATACCGCTCAGTCACGGAGCCTCCATTATCTGAGTTGGGCCCATTGAAGGTAAGTAAATAGCTGTAAATACTGCTCAAACTATTGATGTCTGTCTTCTTATTGACACATAACTTGTTCTCTTTGCCGAGTACCCACTTTTTTCACTTAGTTTTCAATAATACGGCAATATATCTTCCGACATGCCTATCATTATTGAATGTAAGTTTACATGCATAATTTTGCGAAAAAAATTGATGAATATTTTCATACTTCCAAATTTGATTTTTATTCTTAGTTTTTGATTATTCATTTGTTTGTATACAATTATTTCATATAATGTGAAATTTCGTTATTATTTTCTGTAAGTTCTATAGCATTAATAAGGTTAATTTTATAATCAAACGTAAGCTGTCTATTGTGGTGTTTAATTTACTAAATTCGACATACGTAGGTATGTAGTATATTATGATTTGTAGTTCAGATATAATCTTATCATTTTGATCTGTAATTTGTCGGATTACAATGTACTCTTTTTCAAAAAATTCCGGAATATAGGGGTCTTAAGCAGTACTCTATAATCCGACAAATTCGATAGTCCGACACGGCCCTGCCCTGTAAAACGTTTGTCGGATTACCGGGGGTCCACTATATATATATATCTATATATATATATATATATATATATATATATATATATATATATATATATATATATATATATATATATATATATATATATATATATATATATATATATATATATATATATATATATATATATATATATACATATATATATATATATATATTATATATATCTATATATATATATATATATATATATATATATATATATATAGTAATTAATACAAAACAATTCATTGATAAAAAATATAATCCTTCAAATATTCTTCAAAATAGTATAAAACAAAAAATCATATATCGAAAAATCTA